>JAVTVY010027598.1:0-11355 GCA_036873755.1 Hanleya hanleyi
GTGCAAGATAACTTTCTTGGTCTGATTCGAAAATCCAATATGGCCACCAGGTGGCCATCTTGAATTTCCCCTTGAAACATTGTTATCGTGAATTCTCAGGAAATATTTCATGGATCTTGCTGAAATTTGGTACACAGGTCCCACATGGGGCCTAGTTGCGCAAGATACCTTTTTTGGTCCGATTCGAAAATCCAAGTTACGCTTCAAATTAATACGGTATTTCGAGTTGTGACGTTGCATCACAAGAGTCGGCGGATCTAACGGTGGGGCATATTCTATATATTGACTATAGAGAATATCCATATCTTCACCTTCCATATCAAGGAGTTCAAATAAATCGGAATTAAAATGTATTTCTTCAAATTTTAAATCAGTTTTCTTTAGTCCATGCTGTTGCAAGTGAACTGCCCCACCCTTTTGTCTGCCGGCGGGTCAGGTACATGAAGGGACGTCACTCTTGTGACACAATGTCACAACTCGACAACTGTAGATTACTGCATGTTTCGATCCAAGGGAGATAATCAGGATTCAGACACTTCCGAAGTTTCAACATTACTGCGTGGACCGGATCCCTTCAGTATTAAGTATTGTGCCATCTTACTATTTTCGAGCATGGTATCTTAAAAGAGGTATCTCAAACTAGCCCAGTAAACAGAACAGAATTAGCATTCGTCCCTAATTATAAAATCTTAAGTATGCCAAAGTGTCAAAGAGATTTGTCTTCGCTTCCAGTACCCAATGATGACACATGCAAAAAAATAAATAAAATAAAAATACTACATAGCGAAGGCAAAGGATCCTTCGTACATGTACATTCACTTTCAGACTAATTTTGTTCATTTCTCTTGTACTATAACAACCGACATAAGTACAGTTTCTAGAAATCTTGAATCTCCTGAAACTTACAAAGATTATATCTTGGCGTTTTCCAGTGTCCCTTTTTCGCTCTTTTTTGCAATTCTGTAAACAAAATTACAAATCAATTGTTTGTTCTTAGTAACAATGGACAAAAAGATCCTCTTGTCATTAGCTTACAATTATCGGACAATGGTGGGCGCCAAGATCCTTCAGGATCTCTCGTTTTTTATATCGCTTCTCCGTATTACTATAGCTACTGTAACAGTTCATGTTTTTTAGTTTTCCTCTGGATTTCCTGGTTCATTTGCACATTAACCGCGAATGTTAGATCCTGAAAACTGATCGGGAGCGAAACTGCGAAAGATAATTCCCGCAATTATTCAGGCATGTACAGTAGTAGAAAGCGCAAACAAACATAGTCAGTCACCTGTAAAGTGATGCAGCTCTTTTCTTATTATACCTGTAATTTACCAGATTACCATATTTCTCTTCTATTTTATTGAACTCTAATTTTTTCGAACACGTGATATTTTTTCCCAATTTGAAAAAGCTAAATTCACTTCTAAATATTTTGAACATTGATCAAAATCTCAACATTTGTTTTCTGATTTCGAACATTATAAAATGTGATTTACTTGTATGGAGAGTCCATTTCTAATGTTCTAACATTCAAGGCTGATTTTGATTAAAAAAACATTCAAAAAAATAGAAGAAATACGGTAACGTCTTTCTTCCCCTTGATGTTGTATAATCCTTAACATTATTACTGCCATCAATTTCTTTGTTATTACAGTGTGTGTTGTTGTACAGTTTATTGACTAACAAAACACTGATACAGGATCCGAGTGGGAGAACATATCCCTTGGTGACTAACAGTAGAGTCACACCCTTGGAAACAGTTCTTAGAATGAGTGAGTCTGCATTCTCCAAATTAATTCTTGTTGAACGATGTGATCAGCCTCAAAATCTAGACATCAAGTTTGTGACATATGACACAACAGGTACAGAAAGACTAAATCAATCTCAACTCAACGAGAGATTATGATCATCAAAAATAAATGGCATATGGCATGCGGTTTATTTTTTCGACAGCCAAGGCGGAGCGCACTGTGTAGCTTGATTGTCAACATTGCAACTTCACAATTGAAAGTGAGTATCATCACTGCTTGTTGGACGACGTCATAAGTGTCGTATAACTGACATCATCGCTATTTCAGATGCTTTGGTTGTGCATGCCATGGAGAGCCTGAAGTTCGTCAAAATGGAGAATATTTCTCAAATTTCTCTGACTGATATTCTTGCTTTTACCGAGTATATTGACATCGCTGTTGTCGAATATGAAAACGATTATGCCTTGGCATGCTTCGATGCTGAAAACTGCACAGTTTCATCAATTTTGAGGCTGATTACATCTTTAACTTATTACAGAGTAAATGTAGGGTGATCAATGAATTGATTATGTTTGAGCTGTTCTCATGACCCTGTCCCATTGTTCTGTACAAGTCATCTAGTTTTAGTGAGTCTGACTGAGATATTTCCTGATCGGAGAATTGCTGGATACTATGACTGAGAATGTTGGGAGTGAGTGAGTGAGTGAGTGAGTATGATTTAAGGTCCCTTTCATCAATCTTTCAGTCATATTATAACATTTGGGTCCAATTATTTGAATAGTATTCGAACATTCGTTTGGAAGCTTGGGACTCCAGGCTGAGCAGTTGTCGATCTGACCAGTCTTCTACTAGACTAAGTTCACGGACATTGGTGGGAAAACATGATATCAGCAAATAAAAGATACACCATTAAATGGTAATTATGATCAGCCAGTGTTCTCGAGAAATTAATTGGTGAATGAAGACATGAAAACTTGGATGCTTCAAGTTGCTCCGTATACAACAACAACAGCAACAACAAAACTTACAAATGTTAGATCTTAATGTACGGTACATTCGTCAATACTCTTCCGACAGCCATGTATTTATGAATTCTGTCATTTTAGTGACAGAATATTCAGTTTGAATCCGAGGAGAGATTTGAGAAACTTTCATTTTCAACCACATGTCTGGAGAGAATGAGGTCACCATTAGGGGGAGCGAATATGAATTTCACGGCCCACACAGAAAGCAGAATGAACATCACTGACTAGACCTACAGCTGTACGCCGGATGTAATCGAGTATACCTGGCGTTGGACTCCTTTCCATCGTCACTCAACTTAAATTGTTTCTATACCGCCGATCATCGTTTGCTAGCCATTTTGACTGTGCAAGACACCAAGTGCATTTTGTGATGTTGAGGGGGCATCTTGAATATTCGAATGTCATTTTGCCATTCGAATATTCGCAATTTTGACTTACTGCGAATGTATTCGACTATTGGTTTCAGCTCCAGTGATTTTGCTGATTGTCTACTGACAAGCTTAATAAAGTTGATTTCTCTATTACCATAACAGATCCAGTCTCATTCACGAAGCAGAAACTGTTCCTGCAGATATTACAGTTGCCATGGTTACCGTATCCTGGGAAGTATCAGAGACTGGTCCATCATCTCTGTATTAATGGCTCGCGTCTAATCTGGACATGGCATCAGGTATCACAGGTACGCATATCACGACTTTATGGACTTCCCAATGTATCAGAACTTGACTTCTTGTATCTACGGTACCGTAATCTCTCTAATAATTCAATCGCAGGAAGTGAAATTTTCTGCTATAAAAGCAGGTGGTGATCAAATTTATTAGAACAGGAAATTGGAAAATTGGTTCAAAATCATGCATATATAACCATGATTTTCAAGTGTGATCAAATTTGTTAGAACAGCTGATTGAAATTTGTCCCCAAATTTGGGGGTGATTGAATTTTGGAAGATGGAATCATTAGAGGGATTGCCGTAGATACAATGGTCATTTTGTAGATTTTTTTTTTAATCTGGAATGTATGTCGAGCTACAGACCAAGAAGGTGAGGTGGGGTTGGGGAGGTGGTGAGGGGGGGGGGGGTGAAATTGGTAGAAGGAAATGAGTTTTTCAAGTTAATGGATCCAACTGTGCTGCATGTGTTCTGTCATTTTATCAGTGAATATATATAGTTTATTTATTTGTTGTCTAATCTGGCTGTTGCCAGCTGATTTAATTGGCTTGGCATATCTCTGGGGTGGCTCGATGATCGAAACTTCATTCAAACCAGTTCTGAGCGTGAGATTAGCGCCAATAGAGTTGCAAGAATAACCAATTAAGTAGTATATAGATATCTTATTTACAGTGGAAGTTAACATCAGCAAATTGCCAATCTCTATTTGCCCATGACAGATACATTCAGTGAAAATAATTTTGATTGAAAACCACAGAAGATAATTCCCATGAATAATGAAGTATCTACTTGTACAGTATACTTGAATAATAAAATATTGAATACCTACCACTGATTTCTTCAAGAAAATTGGGATTTTCTCAATCTGGTACAGGGCAACCTCGCCCTGTCCCCTAATAAAAATCCGTGTTATAGATTAATCACGTTATAATGATACTTGTACTTTCAACACAGGAAGTACACAACAAGAATTAACACATTATTACGTGTAATTGGTACTTTGTGACTTCTGTTTTAACAACATCGTTGAAATATTTTTGAAATCTGTTAATTTACGGATTTTTTTGAAATTATTTTTATTTTATTTCAGGGGATAAGAAATTGTGCGCGTTAGATCCGAAATCGCATTTTTATCGAGGCGCGTTATGGCGAGGCGGCACAGTATGTACAGCCTATGTGGAAGAAACCACAGAAGTCATCATTTACCTGGTACTCATTTATTCGTGAAATGTTTTACGGTAGACATTATTTTGGAGTGGCAAAAACTCAATTTGCGTGTGCAAACTGCAAAACTTCTCATTCTTTTTGGTCAACTTCTCTCGGAAAGAATGACTGTTTGTATCATTCCTCATGATATATAATATGCGAAGTTCTTTACATATCTTTAACAAGCATTATGTCTTTAACAAACTTCGTTGCAAAACTCAAGGTTGGTTTACCTGGTTAATGTAGTTTGATTTCCAATTCTGTTTGACTTGGTAGCTAAGCCCACCAGAACACATTTGGTCTACTTCTGTTGAAAGAGGCCCGTTGAAGACTGGACAGGTAAGTTTGTCTAATTTAGTCCTGTACGCCGTAAATTGAAATGTACCTTCCATGGCCGGACATCTGTTCAATCTCTAGGTGATACCCATCTAGTAATTGTATGGACTTCAGTTGGGAAGTATTCTGACCAACTATCTAACAAGCCAGGGTATTGTAAAGAAGAAGAAAATGAACGAAAAGTATGGCAGACTTTCTAGAGAACGAACTGACTCCTGGCTTGGTGTGGTCACTACCATAAAAACCCTTTAACTGTTTGGCTGCTGGATTCTTCTTTATGGTGCACTGCAGAAGTTCCTATTTTTACGATGTATTTCACTATTACACCCGGGTTTTATAAGCAAAAATATCATTCATACGTGTGTCAAGATTTGCCTTTCGTAGAAGCCAGTTCGTAACAGTTCGGTCAACGTTTATTTCATTTTATTTTATGCCGAAATATTTAAAATTGTCAGCGTAAATACATTTTATTGCAAGAGGCTAACTGACTTCATCTTATTATCGCCAAAATAGACGATTTTCGTCGAAATAACGCTCGAAAAGCGTCTTTTTTTCGCTGTCTTCAGCATGGTCGTGTTCGGCTATCTGACCGCCATTTCAAAAGATCTAGGTCTCGTTGTCAAGGGGAATCCTTATTCTTTCTATAAATAGTCATTAATTTGATGGATGGCCAATGAAAACATGCGATGATGACGGATTTGGAAACATAATAATTTGAAAATATCGATTTAAACATTGGTACCTCAGCGTATTCGCGAAGACAGACAAGTTCAGGGCCCCGTAAGTGGCCGCCCGCAGTTTACACGGGGGCCCCGATAGTGGCCGCCCGCAGCGAACCAGTTAATAGCCCCTCGATCTATCTCCTAAACGAACCATTGCCCCTGGTACCATTAACCCCTTATTCTGAAATAATTTGCTAAATACTTAACATGATGCAATCTAGGTAAACCAAGATAGTAAATCAGAGGAATACCATCTGGACATGATACTTTGAAAAATTTGCATGAGAAGAGTTCGACGATATTCTACGAAATCCCATAATAAGCCAATCATGACAATTTCTGCCTTTTCAGTTTGAACATGATTGGCGTTCAGTTCACAGATATTAACACCTTCGCACTACACGATGTTTTGATATTTTCTACCGCCTGACCAAGCCAGACTTTTCATAGGAGTAAACTCTTTGAAGTTGACGTTTGCCACGCACACTGTCTGGAAATGATGCCTTATTTGGATACTGTTTCCTGATAATGTTTAGGGCTTTTCCATTAAAAAGTGTGTGCCGGGGGCGGCATCTCTAAAAAGAGTCGGTATGTGGTCGGTAAAAAATAAACCTGTGTTTCTGGGTACTTGGTCTAACTGAAAATTCATTCCGTTGGGTCCTTGGTAAATTTTGTTGTCAATTTTAATCATGTCGGTTGCTCAATCGTCTCAGTAAAATATTTGTCGGTCGGTCTCAGTGTATTAGTTGGCGGGCCGTTCAGCCGTGATTTTCACGGCCAAAATTTGGCAAAAACAAAAAACCACGGGTTTATTGTCCCCCGCTACTTAGTGGGGGGGGACTTAGAAACACCGGTGTCCGTAATTCCGTGATTCCGTAAGATTTTCTTGTCCGGACAATAACTCGTGAACGATTTAACCGATCAACTTCAAACTTGGGGTGTGCCTTGACATTGGCGAGAGGACGGTTGGGATTGTTTTCCAGCAATGTGCGTAATCTAATATGGCCGCTGTCAGCCATATTGGATTTTAAGCAGTTGGATCTTGTCCGGACAATAACTAGAGTACGATTCAACTGATCTACTACAAACTTGGGGAGTGCCTTGACATCGGTGAGAGGACGGTTGGGATTGTTTTTCAGCAATGTACATAATCCAATATGGCCGCCGTCAGCCATATTGGATTATAAGCAGTTGGATCTTAGATTTTCTTTTCCGGACAATAACTCGTGAATGATTTAACCGATCAACTTCAAACTTGGGGTGTGCCTTGACATTGGTGAGAGGACGGTTGGGATTGTTTTTCAGCAATGTGCGTAATCTAATATGGCCGCCATCAGCCATATTGGATTTTAAGCAGTTGGATCTTGTCCGGACAATAACTAGAGTACGATTCAACTGATCTACTACAAACTTGGGGAGTGCCTTGACATCGGTAAGAGGACGGTTGGGATTGTTTTTCAGCAATGTACATAATCCAATATGGCCGCCGTCAGCCATATTGGATTATGCTGCAGTTGGACTTTAGATTTTCTTGTCCGGACAATAACTCGTGAACGATTTAACCGATCAACTTCAAACTTGGGGTGTGTGCCTGACATTGGTGAGAGGACGGTTGGGTTTGTTTTTCAGTTGGTCATGTAATTCTAATATGGCTCGCCATCAGCCATATTGGATTATAAGCAGTTGGATCTTGTCCGGGACAATAACTCGTGAACGATTTAACCGATCAACTTCTCAAACTTGGGGTGCCTACACAGGAGAGGGACGGTTGGGATTGTTTTTCAGCAATGTGCGTAATCTTAATATGGCCATCAGCCATATTGATTATAAGCAGTTGGATCTTGTCCGGACAATAACTGAGTACGATTCAACTGACTTTACTTCAAACTTGGGGAGTGCCTTGACATTGGTGAGAGGACAGTTGGGATTGTTTTTCAGCAATGTGCATAATCCAATATGGCCGCCGTCAGCCATATTGGATTATAATCAGTTGGATCTCAGATTTTCTTGTCCGGACAATAACTCGTGAGCGATTTAACCGATCAACTTCAAACTTGGGGTGTGCCTTGACATTGGTGAGAGGACGGTTGGGATTGTTTTTCAGCAATGTGCGTAATCTAATATGGCCGCCGTCAGCCATATTGGATTATAAGCAGTTGGATATCTCCATTTTCAAATCATACTCTTCATCAATTATATGAGATATCATCGACCAAAACAAATCGACCATAGAGGTCCATGGCCCCCGCAGCAGCAGCGCCAGTTATGGTGGATGTAATCCACCATAACTGGTGCTGCTAGCGGGGGACATGGACCTCTATGGTCGATTTTTTGTTTGATTATACCTCGAGCCGCGCTAAAACAGAAAAAAAACTTCGATAGTACCTTTTATTTTTCTCAATTTACGCCTCTAAAGCGTCGATTCTTGTAGTCCGCCACTGTTGTTATTTCCGGGTTCTACTGCGCATACGGCAGGGTTTACTTGTCCTGGGTGGAGTTACTTGCCCTTCAATACTAAAATACGCGAATACTGAGGGGAGGTAATTCGTTTGTGTCTAGATCAAACATACAAGTCAAAATCGCGGGGAAAAAACGATATTTCACGCAAGATTAAAATGGATCAACGGAAGATTACACATTTCTTTCTGATGGTAAAGTAACAACATTTGCTAATACATTAAGTCTCTATTCTGTAACAAAGAATCAACAAATAAATAATCAAGTGCTCTTTTACTCTGTTTAATTTAAATAAAAAAGAACATTTCCAGTAAGATTCACATCAGTTTTTGACTATGACTAGGACTAGTTTAAATAATTTTAAGGGGTCAACCTAATTCCTGACCTGAGCCCATATGCATGTTTATCAGATTTTGGGCCATCTCAAATTTGCAACAAATTTGGCTCATGCTAGAGATAGATGTACGGTAGATGGTGGGTGGTGAAGAAAAAAAAATTGTATCCTAGATGCTTGGTGACAAAAATAAGTGAAAAACAATGTTGGTAGGTGGTGGGTGCTTTTTCGAAGTGCCTTCCCCCCCTGGCATACACTTTTTAATGGAAAAGCCCTTACTATATTGAACCCGTGCTTCCGTATGTAAATATTTGGGGCGTTATTTTGTAGTTGTTTGACGAAGCTAGCCACCTGATTGGCTAACAAATTTAGTTTGAATTCTAATGTGATTTATATAGCCGTGATGTCAGATATAATATTCCGTGATATTATATCTGAGTTTAATGAGATTGGACATGATATAGCCATTATCCCATACTTCACTGGATAAAGCAAAATAGTTGAGCTTTGTGACATCGTTTTTCTACTCGATAGATATGGCAACCGGCTCCTGCCACAGCGTTGATTGGAAGTCAAGTAGATGTTGAGAATGATCCTTCAGAGAGCATCAATGATGTAGATGGTGCTGCTTTGATATGGGAACGAGTCGGGGACAGGAAGCCAAGCACGAAAGAGGTCGAACACCAACAACTATCAGATTTCAAACTCCACTGGGAACGGGAGATGGTAGGAAAGGGGAATAACCCTGGCGGACCTGAACCTATAGCGGCTGAGAAAGAGCTTCAAGGTGTGGAAAAGGCCTGGAACCGAGAACAAGACAGTTACAGGAAAATTGATATTAATAATGAGAAGATGAAAGAAGTCCCGCTGGATAAAAAAGATAACTCTCTTCCTGATGATGAAATGGTGTTAAGCAAGAACGAACTTGAACTGCAAAATGCCATGGGATTTCTGCGCGGGAAAAGTGCTGTCAAACACTTCAACCAGCAAGATTGGGCTGGTGACAACTCCAATGTTGATGTGAACAATCAGAACGCTGTATCTGCTGGGAAAAATTCCAAGATCCCAGATGCTGATTCTAATGATGTTGGTGGAAATCTCAATGGCCCAGGTATTAAAAATTCCAATGTCGATGATGTTGGTGTCAACCATAATATTGCTGCTGGCAGTCTCAGTGTTGCCGCTAATTATCCCAGAACGATCCTCAATAATTACCATGTTATCAATCCTGTGGAAAATGCTGGCGAATCAAAGCAAGTTTTACCTGCAGTTAAGCAGATTCTACCCCCAGAGCTTCAGCACAATGAGGCTGAACCATCCTCCAATATAAATGGAAGAGTGGCAGAAAACCAACTGAGCATGGGACAGATTCCCATAAGAGGAGATGTTCTAGTAAGGACACAGAACACATCACATATACAAAGATTAGTCATTCCTCCAGAAACAGAACTTCAAGTAGGAGAATCTGATTTGAGGGCTCCAGATAGTGATTTAAAACAAAGCGAAAATGTCCAGTTGGCCGCGAGCAGACTAGTACAAAAGCAAAAGATTGGCATGTCCAAGTCAAAGCCGAGAGATTACTTGGCAGCATCAAAGGTTCCCAAAGTGAAAGAGAAAGAACCATCAGTCTGGCGAGCCGGGGAGGTAAAGTATGATGGTCTCAGGAATTTGATATTACTATAACGTATGATGGTCTTATTGGGAGTTTGACGATTCATTTCTGAATTGTGATTTATATCTGATGTCTCTTGTATGTAAATTTAACGTAACATCAGGAATCATATTAGTTTACATTTTTCATGGTGCCTTTATAATAGAATAACTATAATATTTGGAAGAGCCTTTCACCAGTCTCCAGTTCCCCTAAACACCAGGCCATGCTGGCATACAAGTAGAAGATGTCAATCATTCTCTATTCAGATACATTGTGTTGATTGACTCATTGTCTGAGTCTGTGTTGATGGATTCAGCATCTGAGTCGGTGTTGATTGCTGTTATTCTTTCTTCATCAGCGTCACCTCTTGTCTCTGAGAGAACACTTGCCCCAAGAATACATAGACAGGCTGAAAAGACACAGTGCAGAAATCCTCGGCAGGAACTCCGTCAAAGTAGAGAAAGGTATGCATAGTAATCCCTCTAACAATTTAGACACAGGAAGTGGAATTTTGCACTATAACATCTGGGGGTGATCAAATTTATTAGAACAGGAAGTTGACAAAGTTGTTAAAAACCATTGAGATAATCCATAACTTTTTATTATTTCATTGATTTTAGAGGGCGATCAAATTTATTAGAACATCCGATTGAATTCTGTCCCCAGAATTGAGGGTGATTGAATTTTGATAGGGGGAGTGAATTATTAGAAGGATTACCATATTCAGTTGGGATGTTCCCTGCATACAGAATGTCACAATAATTTAGATTAAATACATTGTACAAGGCAAGTTTAGGCATATTCATTGACCTATTTCATTTCTCCAATATGGAGATTTCCCCACCTGCAAAGGATATGTGACGTTTACATACGAAAAACTCCTATGTGTGTGATGGTAATAA
Organism: Hanleya hanleyi; assembly: GCA_036873755.1. Taxonomy (NCBI): domain Eukaryota; kingdom Metazoa; phylum Mollusca; class Polyplacophora; order Lepidopleurida; family Hanleyidae; genus Hanleya; species Hanleya hanleyi. The sequence continues at coordinate 11,053 of JAVTVY010027598.1, forward strand.
AGCCGATTTTTTCCCCACTCCAAAACCTGCCATATAAGATTTTTCTTGAAGTTTACATACTGAAATATCCCCTTCGAAAAAACTGAGATGTTCAGGTGCAAAAAAATGGAGATATGAATGATCAAAATGTGCTCCCGGGCTTATTTTGGTATTTTGGGGCATTTTTATGAAGCGTTTTCTCCTGTAGCAAAAATATGACACCTCCCAAACCAAAACCATTCGTGGTTCTTTCCAATAAACAAACTTCCTAACATATTGTGTGACAAAATTATTTTGGTTTGAGGTGTCACATTTTTGCTGTAA
>JAVTVY010027599.1:0-105222 GCA_036873755.1 Hanleya hanleyi
CCTTAATGATTTACTTCAATCACGAATGGGTCGAAAGGCAGTTGAATCCGTGGATTCCTATAACACCACTAGTCAAACAATGCCTCCAATGGTGGCTGGATCCACTCAACGTTATGCCAGGTGTGTCCCTACTTCCGTTTCGTCCGTCATATCACCTGTTCACGGACGCACCTATGGAAGGATGGGGAGCCCACCTCGAGTCCAAGTCGACATCCGGGTTATGGACAATCGAGGAACGCTCGTACCATATAAACGTGTTGGAGTTTATGGCAGTGACACATGCCATCCGCACGTGGGTGAGCGTATTGACCGACAAGACCCTGCTAGTTGCGACGGACAACACATCAGTCGTGTCCTATATCAACAAGCAGGGGGGGACGAGATCTCCGCAATTACAAAGCCAAGCGGAAATCTTTTTCGGTCTGTGCTGGGACAACAACATATCGGTGTTGGCCAGGCACATCCCGGGGGTACTGAACGTCTTAGCGGATTCGCTTTCACGACGGAATCAGATAATTCCCACGGAGTGGCAACTTCACCCAGACATACTAAAACAAATAGCTCATGTCTGGGAGATGCCACATATAGATCTGTTCGCCACTCGGCGCAACAATCTACTGCCCCTGTTCATGTCGCCGGTCCCGGATCCGTCGGCATATGCAGTGGACGCACTATCGCAGGACTGGTCAAGGATGGTAGCATATGCATTCCCTCCTCCAGCTATCCTAGCGAAGGTACTTCAGAAGATCCGCGAACACATGTGTGTCGTTTACCTGATTGTTCCGTGGTGGCCGGCAAGGCCGTGGTTCCCGGAACTATTGGATCTTCTGGTAGATGTACCAAGACAGCTTCCGGTATGGCACAATCTACTGCGCCAGCCCGGAACGTCGACATTCCACAGCCAGCCAGGACTGTTCCACTACCACGTGTGCAAGTGCTCAAGCAGCACTTCGCTCAGGCGGGATTTTCAGCGGAGGTTGGGCGCCGAATGGCTCAATCAATTCGACCGTCCTCTTCCGCTGTATACAACTCAAAGTGGGCAATCTTCGATCTTTGGTGTGGAGAGAGGGATATCAATCCATCCTGCGCCACTATCCCTGAAGTAGCAGAGTTTCTATTGTACCTGTTCAGGGATAGGGGCCTGGTGCCCGCTACGGTAGAAGGTTATAGGGCAGCCATTGCTCAACCTATTCTACTGGGTACTGGGATTAATCCCTCGACTGATCCAAATTTATCTGCACTAATCAAGTCATACAAGATAACTGGTCAGTCGGCTGTTCCGAAATTACCTAAGTGGGACTTAGCCTTAGTACTTGGGCAATTAGGACAGCCACCTTTCGAGCCAATAGAGGCTATTGAGCTAAAATATTTATCATACAAAACTTCGTTTTTGTTGGCTCTTGCTTCAGCAGCTAGGGTGTCAGAGCTGCATGCGCTCGATAAAAGGAACATCAGACACTCTAGGAACTGGAGCAAGGTAGTTCTCACAACGGTTCCTGAGTTTGTGGCCAAGAATCAAGCCCTCTACGATTCCATATCTCGAGAGTTCACAATTCCAGCCTTATCTGATTTCCTTTCGTCCGGTCTTGAATCAGACATGTTAATGTGTCCGGTTCGGGCTCTTGCGTGTTACATGTACCTGAATCGTACAGAGGAGATCAGAGCGGGAAGGAGGCGTTTGTTTATCCCTTTCGATCCCAAAGCCAAACAAGAAATAAGTAAAAACACTATCTCGAGTTGGCTCAAAAATACGATTCGGCTAGCGTACTCCACGGCTACTGATAGGCAAGCCGCGCTTGTAAACGTTTCGGGTCACGAGATTAGGGCATTAGCGGCATCATGGCCTCTATGGTCCAACAGATCGGTGACTGACATTATGAGGGCGTGCTACTGGAGGTCAAACACGACATTTGCCTCCTACTATCTCCGGGACATGACGTTGGCATGTAACGACCTCTATTCCATCGGCCCACTTGTGACCGCACAGCGGGTGTCAGGGGGACCGAGGCCAGCATTATAGCTACAAAAGTCCGGGCGTACAGTTGTAACCCTGCTTGCGGGTGAGTGCTTTTTTTCTCTCGGCCCCTTTCGAAAAAAAGGGGGGGGGCGTATCTTGCATCTCAGCCTTGAAGTCAGAGTAGCAACAGAGGTTCCCTGTGTACCATAGGCATACAGGTTATTACTGTTGTATGATTTCATGGATCCTCTGTGGGGTAGAAGATCTATGATTTCTACTTTGATCTAGTCACTTTGTATGGCATTTATCACTACCACGGATTGTATCAGTTTGCCCACCTACCTTACGGTGGCATTCTATGCAAAGAGTGGAAGTGAGGTAAGTTTTCAGCGCAAATAACAAAAAAATTTTACAAGTAAATTTTCTGTTATTAAGCTAAAACTTACCTCACTTCCAGTGATGCCCACCCAACCTCCCCGCTATGATACATCCAGACCATGTATCGCAGTGGAACAAGAAGGAAGTAGAATTGTGGGTAGCTATGCAATCAGGTGACTAGCAGGGGAGATAACTGTGTCATTTAAATTCTTACTGTGATATTTCATGTAGACAAGAAATGCAAAGAGTGGAAGTGAGGTAAGTTTTAGCTTAATAACAGAAAATTTACTTGTAAAATTTTTTTTTTTGTAAAAACAATGGTACCTTACCATTAGTACAAATTTTATTTCTAAATATATAGTCGCATTACCTTAGCCCCATAAAGAAGATAAGGTATCTTGTAATAATGAAGTTCAAATTCAAACTTAGTTCCGTAGGACATGAAATATGAAAATTAAAATACCCGGTAGCTTAAAACGTATCGGTATATGCCGTACTGAAAGCCTCATTTTAGTCACTGCTAAAATGTTCATTTGCTTATTATTTGTCATGAAAATATTATTATGTACAAAAACGAATTTAAGCTTTGTGACAAATGAATCGTATCCATAAATTTCGTTTCAATATATGGCGCTAAACCACGACTATAAATGATAACGGTTTGGGACGACTGCCTATAAATCTGCATGTTAATCGAGTTGTCTCCCTTGAAACTTTCAATGTTTTGCCACAGAGCTGATGCGCGCAGTCTGTTTACAATCAGCGATGACGTCACAGGATTTTCGTCTATAGGGGCGGCATAATCACTTTGTCCATGCATCCTTCGAACTGTGCCTCCATTTGATATCCGGGCTACTATTTGATGGACAAATTCATGTTTTTTCCCCCGTTTCAATGATTTTTCTCAGAGTTATGGCCCTTCATCATCAACATAAATATATGCTTGTCTGGTCCATATCTTCTTTACAATTTGATTGACAACTTTGAAACTTACATAGAAGATTATGACTAGATGTACCGGCACCTTGAAGATGTACACTGTCAGAGTTTTGCCCGTTTCAATTATCTTCCCCAGAGTTTTGACCCTTTAGCATCAACATCGATATATTTCGCTGCATTGACCTTGACCTTTGACCTACTGACCTAAATTTTTGGTGAGCGACGTTTGTAGTTATTCTGGTCAGATTAAGAGAAATTGGTCGGAGAATTGAAGCAGGCCAAAATCTTGTAGAATGTGACTAACAAAAACTTGAAGAATGAGATTTACATGGATTAAAGTGAACCGATCATTTTGGATTTAGGCATCATCATGATTTGCTTTGTGTGCGAAGAGGAACCCTCCCCTAGCAACATGTATTAAGGTTAAATATATAAAATAATGTGTTTTGTTTCATTATAGACATGATGGATGACAGTTCAACAGTTTGCAGCTGTTCTATTTCGCAAAACAAAATGGGTGGGGCACAACTCTTCATCCTACAAAACATGTCCCCATGTCATCTTGTTCTCAAGTAGACCTTACTCATAATACATTACAACAATATGTAAAATTTAAAAAGGAAAAGAATAATATTAAAGTTTCTCTATGACTATTGTTCTGAATTTTGAACTGCTGAGAGCTACTGGCCGAACATGACTTTTGTAAAAATTGAGAGTTAATTGAATTGATAGTTTTCAAATTATGGTGCTAACGGATAAACATTAGAGGCAGGCAGACAGACAAACAAACAGCAACTGACAATAATTCTACTTCCCCTGACCAGGCTCCGGGTGGGGGATAACAATGTTGTGCAGCTATGGACAGGCTTGTTCATTCCATTGTCATAGTGGCATGATGAGATGAGACAGTAGTGTGGTGTCTTTCAGGGCTGTGCGAGTTGCCAGTAGTGGTATGTTACAAAGACCAATTAATATGAGCCCAGAAACCATGACGCCGCCGCTAACATCAAGAACGTCTCATCACCATAATAATTAGAGTGAGGAGATATTTGTCCGTTTTTGTGCTGGCCGGTGACATTCTGTGAAATACCATCCAGCATTAATGGCACTGAGGCATCATGGGTAATTGGAATGAAACTGCACGCTGATCAATCTTTTTGGACAAAGATTAGTGGTTCTGATAAAACCGCGATGAGACTCGTGCACAGGCCCAATAATTTCATTTTACTTTCATTGACAATTTTTTGCCTCTTCTGCCAGTGTCAGCCATGATGAATCGGCCAATCAAGCGTGGCACGGGCAGTTTTCATTCTTCTCCGTGTTCCCTGTTTTCTTGCCGATCCTGGTTTGGCAATCAGAACCCAAAGATTAAAGCTGGAGAGAAGTTACATTGGATGAGGTCACTATCCTTCCTCTCTTCTTGCCGTTTAGCGTACATCAAGGACAAAAAGTGTGGGCAGTATTAGGGTTAAACTGATCTCAAGAAACCCGCTATTTAGATGAATAACTTTTTATTGGCGCTCATAACAGCTCGGTTAAATGACTAACATGAAAACCCATAAAAACTTCTGTTATCTTTTTGACGGATTCAAATCTGTTAACTCCTTATCAGGGATTGCACAATACAGATTTGAGATTGTCTGGAAATAGGGGTTTTTTTTTTTTTGCTCTCAATTTGCTCAATTATACCCAAGTACTTGTACATGTACAAACTATGCTTTTGAATGATACTAACACTTCTCTGCAAAGAAAATAATAACTGGAGTGAGCTATGAAGATAGGAGTAGATGGAGATCTAGAAATGACTTGTAAATTGGTCATGTGCGAATGATGAATGAGATGTAGTTAAAAGTTAATTCTGTTTTTTACGCCATCTGAGGCATCGTTTAATCTCTTTGCCAATTGTCTGTGCCAATATAAACTCGCAGCATCATGGTGACGTTAAATTAACATGAATGCTAAATTCCACAATAACCAGTGGTGGAACTGGGTAGAGGGGTGTCAAGTAGCATTTATCACTTCACTGGCTTGTCCCACGCAAGATGAATGGCCATGAGTTGACGCAGTTCATCCAATTTTGTTTTTGTTCCGTAATAGACGAATGTTGGGATCTTTCGATATTATGGTCTCCGAAAAATTTAATACATTTCTGCAGAGATCTGTTCTTCGAACGTTCTGGTGGGATTTTCTCCTTCAGACTGTCTTCTTGATGAACTGGTGATGAGATGGAAAACATTCAATCCAATTTATTTATTCTCTTGTCTGAAATTAAATCAAACTAAGGAAAAATAATGGACACACTTTCTGTCCGTTATCGTTTGTGATAATGTGTTAAAGATGTTGATTCCGTAACAATGTGTAGGAATTTCCAGAGTTCTGTTCGGTTCGGAGATGAACTAATCAGACTGTTGATAGTTTGTAAGGCCTGAAATTATTTATTTCGATAGATTGATGACGCTTGTATTAAAACTCAATATGGCAGCTGAACTTTAGTTCTGGCTTCCATTCTATGAACAGCAAAATCTTTGTAAACCAGCACTGAGTATGGAAAATCTGCTAATAACAGGATAAATTGCTCAGCATAAAATCCGAGAGTGGTCAGTAGAAAAGTTTGAAAAATGGTCCAAAATCATAAGCATACAGATAATCTATTATTTCTTTGTTATTTTATTGAGTTTAAAGAAATTTATGAAAACAGCTGATAGAATATTTGTCCACAAAATTGGGGGTAATTCAATTTTTAATAGGGTGATTGAATTAGAAAATTTTCCATTAACCAATAAAACCTGGATATACAGACAATTATAAATGACTAACATAAAACCTGTCATTATTGTTGACTCTCCTGGGATCTACCTCAGTGTCTCCAATTGTGTCCTGGCGAAGTTTGGGACAGTTGGACTAAAAATGTGACCGAGCAAATAATCAGAAAGAAAGAACTGAAGTTGTACCAATTCAGTTTACAATTGTTGTGATTCTAGTTCAGTTGGTGAAAGAGGAAGCTATGTGTATATTTATTGTTTAGTATAAAAGTTGATAGGAAATGGGGTGATGGATATTATTAGAAACAGGGTGATAGAATTATATGAGTTATTGGAAGCTTATCAGAAAAAGAACTGAAAACCCAAGCGGCCCATGTCCCCCCAGTGTCGATACCATAGACAATATGGCAACATGAAAGGTTGATAAAATGTTATATTTAAAATTGTACATTGAATGATGGGAAGTTTTGTTTGTGTATTGAGTGCGTAAAACATTTGTTATATTATCTGAGAATTGAAAAGAAATTATTAGACAGTTTACATCTGTTTTAAATTAATGAATAAATGGAGATATTTCAAAAAAGGAGATAATTTAGTTCTGAAATGTAAACAGTGTGAAATAGGTAAATAGCGATGTGCAAAATGTGTAGATCATGTCATGAAGGTTGCCGAAAACCAACAAATGCTATGCGGCCATTTGCTACTCTTATACTGAATGTCATCTGGTGAAATCGTTCTTCAGTTATTGCAGTCACAAGCTCAGAATGGTTGAATCTAGGGTCAAGGCCATGATGGCCATATTGAATTATGCAGATGGGTGGAAAACAAACCCAGTCAACGTCTCACTCATATCAAACCACTTTCCAAGATTGAAGTCAATCGGACAAATCGTTTGAAGTTATTGCAGTGACAAGCTTATTTAGCATGGTAGCCATAGTGGATTATGCAGGTTGCTGAAAAGTAATCCTAGCCATCATCTCACTCATATCAAGCCACTGTCCAAGTTTGATGTGAATCAGACAAATAGTTATTGCAGCCATAAGCTTACATAGCATGATTTAATAGGGGGTCAAGGCAAACTGCAAACAGCGCATGTCTGCTGAATGACTATCGTCTGGCTACAAGCACTGCCCGCAATTGAAAATATCGTTAACATGCTCTCAGCATTGACATTACTCCGCAATATATACCTTCCTTCTTTCCGCTAAAAAGCCTTTGTTTCATCAACCAAATATATCCCAAAAATATTTAATAAATAGCTTAAACCGAAAAAGAAGTTAGAGTCTTGATTTTCTCGCCGTTCTCAACGAATCTATTTGCGTAGGGAGCTGCATATGTGCGTTATTAGTCCCATCGTAACAAACCCACGTGTTCCTTGGTCTTCGGATCTGTGCTAGAGCATTCGACTGCGGGCAGTGTTTGTAGCCAGACGATAGTCGTTCAGCTGACATGCGCTGTTCGGAGTTTTGGGTCAAGGCTGTGGTGGCCATATTGGATTGCCGAAAAATAATCCCAGCCATCATCTTACACATACCAACCCACTGTGCAAGTTTGATGTCAAATGGACAAATCGTTGTTGAATTATTGCATTCACAAGCTTAGATAGCATGGCTTAACAGGGGTCAAGGCCACGGTGGTCATGGTGGCCATATTGGATTATTCAGGTTGCCAAAAAAACAATCCCAGCCATTCTCTCACTCATTCCAGCCACAGGCGGCTGGGACAATCTATATGCCGGCGCCATATTGAACGTACGTATAAAAAGAGAACAGGCTGGAAACGCTGTTCAAGGCTTCTCGCCAAACGGGCGTAAATAAAGCTTTATCTTCTCCAAAAACTATACCACCTTTCCCCTAGGACCCCCAGCGATGCTCATGCACACTCGGGTTGTCAACACCAGGTGCTTTATCCGAGTTTTAGCCGTCAATTCAAAATCAACCCATTGGACTGTTTACCTGAGACTGGGAATCGCCATTCTTCGGTCCTTTCCGCCTCTGCTCCGACCAACTCGAGCTGGAAATCAATGACCAATGGGTTGATTTTGAATGGGTGTCTCACGGCTAAAACTCGGATAAAGCACCTGGTGTTGACAACCCGAGTGTGCATGAGCATCGCTGGGGGTCCTAGGGGAAAGGTGGTATAGTTTTTGGAGAAGATAAAGCTTTATTTACGCCCGTTTGGCGAGAAGCCTTGAACAGCGTTTCCAGCCTGTTCTCTTTTTATACGTACGTTCAATATGGCGCCGGCATATAGATTGTCCCAGCCGCCTGTGTTCCAACCCACTTTACAAGTCTGATGTGAATCGGACAAATCGTTTTTGAGTTACTGCAGTCACAAGCTTATAATAAAATTATTGAACACTTTCACATTGAAATAGGCACTTATATTGAAAAAAAGTCTGAAAACCCCCCACAATTTTACAGTTACAAGATCATGACATCCATTTTGAATTTAAGTATGATGCTCTGTTCCATGGATTATGCAAAAGAGAACGATGACAATATGAAATGGTGTTAAGATACAAAGTGGCATGTACATGTAGCTGCTCTCAACATTTCTTCATTTTGGAGAACCAAAGAAAAGATCACAGACTGGGGACTGATTTGTAGTCTCTGGTTTACAACACAGCTGAATTCTGTCTGGAGTGGAGGCATTTACATTCAAAAGGATGGCCCTCCATACAGTTCCTTTTAAAAAATAGAACGCTTTCAAATTAACAATATCAAAATACCTGTATATGCCTATTGTGGATGATTTTCCATAATCAGAGTTAACTGTTTTGATCGATTGAGTACACATGATGTGGAACTTTGTGAAAAAGGTATAAAAGAGTCAATTGAGCATAAAATTGTATTGGCCTGAGTGCTGCAAACTGAATGTCTGATGTTTCCATGAGCAGACACTTGGCTTTATAATGTGTGTATTTCTAGTACAGGTATGTCTACCTGCGAGATGTCTCAAGTGACATTAAAGAAACAGGAACTATAGGTAAGGCATATTGGGATGCCAATTTGATTTCTTTCCCACGATTATTGTATTAATGGAGTCTTTCACTACTGAATCAAACTGCATGCCACTTATATGAGGCTCCAGTAGGTGATTATTTTCAATCTAACAAAAATGTCGGAATTATCATTTAAAACAAATCAGCTGTCGCTGTAAAAATTCTTATTTATCAGAAAGTTCATGAATATGGATACATGTAAAAAGATTTTTTTATTTTAGTATGGCCAAATAATATGAACCTGAGTGGTTTGTATATTCTGGAACATTTATACATCAGGGATATTTTTCCCCAAGGTTTTGACCCTCGATCAAACAAAAGACTAGACTGATCGTAAGGGTTTTATCTTTAAAAAGAAAGACAAATGGTGGCTGTTCTGCTCTGGTTGTATTAGTGTTTGTGAGGTTCCTTGAAGAAATATGTTCAGGGTAGATTTGAAAACAAGTGGGTGCCTTCCATAGATTAACTTTCATTGAACTATGTATACATGTACCAGTTCTAGTTCAAGATAATGCCCCATTAGCTGTCTCCTGTATTGTACAATCGCCCAGTTTCACAGATGTATAAATTGTACAATATTATTTAGTACTTAGACTAGGTATTATAACCATGCATTCCGAAGTCTGGTAACTACAAACTACTCATTCTGAAACTTGTAACTGTAAAATGGTAATAACTAAAAACAAAAAACAAATGCCAGCAACAATATTTCATTCCAGGAAATATGGAACTGAGCCAGTTATTTAATGTTTGGTAATCTAACTTAAACTGACACTGATCTATTTTCATTCAAGACATGTACATGCACAATTAAGCCAGCAGGGTTTTTGCCAATAGTCTGTGAGATGCTCCTTTATAGTCTAAAGAACAGTTAGGGTCCAGGGTCCACATTTCTATATAAATTGCTGGTTTATTTCAATTAATCATATTATTGTCAATACTTGGTCTACATATTTTATTTGACATGGCTTCTGTGTTTTATATCAGATTTCAGTAATTGTCTCATTATTTTGGATGAATGATGATCTTACAGTGATGTTTATAGGCTACTGTTGAAGAAAATATGGGAAAACACAGCATATTTGAATGGCATTAAATGTAATATTTGCGTTTATTGAATTAGAAAAACTAACAGTTTTATGGCTAATCCGATTGGAGATGACCCTTATTAGTTTGAGGTCTATAAACCTTTATTAATATTCTGTATTTGACTAACAGAATTCTGTCCCCAGTTTGCCCTCATTTGACCTCAGCCAGCGGTGAGTTAGCGACCCATTTGAATATAGCTTCCATGCTTGACTGGCTTTTCATCTGTAGGCAGTGAACTCTGAAAATATGGTCATTTTGCTATTGCGAGACTGCGGCCAGGCTGACGTAGGCTGTGAACGTCAATGGTTCAGGGCCTCGCAGCGGTAATGCGTGGCTCGTCGATGGTTTACGCAGACACTGGGAAATAAGGATGGCGGTTATGTCAATAATATTGATGACCCTGTGTAATTATAAAGTTGTCGTTAACAGTGGGCTGGAGACGGAGAGAAGACAAACAGATGAATCTCACTCGTTAAGGGACTCTTATAGCTTTCCACTAGAGAGCTTCTTCAGACAAGCAGAACATAATTTGTGATGATCTACAAAAAAAAAAAAAAGCACAGGAAAATAAAGACATCCCATAGGCCATATAAAACAACTTCCTCATACAATCATAGAACAACTGTATATGGCTTTCTAGCACATCATAGTTCTCCAAACTGAAGTTAGTTCTTGTGTACATATACACAAGACCATATTCTCAAACATTTGACATACATTTTATGATCTATTTCAAATCTCACAAATTTTGAAGGTTCTCAAAGTACAGAGATGTAGGCAATATAGAGAAAAACAATTAGCTCCTGATAGATCCGAGGTCCGGATGATTGAATATTCATGAAGCGAGTGAATTATTAATACTCACTTTGAACTCCTCCAAGTAGACCACAATTCAGACAAGCAGAACATAATTTGTGATGATCTACAAAAAAAAAAAAAAGCACAGGAAAATAAAGACATCCCATAGGCCATATAAAACAACTTCCTCATACAATCATAGAACAACTGTATATGGCTTTCTAGCACATCATAGTTCTCCAAACTGAAGTTAGTTCTTGTGTACATATACACAAGACCATATTCTCAAACATTTGACATACATTTTATGATCTATTTCAAATCTCACAAATTTTGAAGGTTCTCAAAGTACAGAGATGTAGGCAATATAGAGAAAAACAATTAGCTCCTGATAGATCCGAGGTCCGGATGATTGAATATTCATGAAGCGAGTGAATTATTAATACTCACTTTGAACTCCTCCAAGTAGACCACAATTCAGACAAGCAGAACATAATTTGTGATGATCTACAAAAAAAAAAAAAAGCACAGGAAAATAAAGACATCCCATAGGCCATATAAAACAACTTCCTCATACAATCATAGAACAACTGTATATGGCTTTCTAGCACATCATAGTTCTCCAAACTGAAGTTAGTTCTTGTGTACATATACACAAGACCATATTCTCAAACATTTGACATACATTTTATGATCTATTTCAAATCTCACAAATTTTGAAGGTTCTCAAAGTACAGAGATGTAGGCAATATAGAGAAAAACAATTAGCTCCTGATAGATCCGAGGTCCGGATGATTGAATATTCATGAAGCGAGTGAATTATTAATACTCACTTTGAACTCCTCCAAGTAGACCACAATTCAGACAAGCAGAACATAATTTGTGATGATCTACAAAAAAAAAAAAAAGCACAGGAAAATAAAGACATCCCATAGGCCATATAAAACAACTTCCTCATACAATCATAGAACAACTGTATATGGCTTTCTAGCACATCATAGTTCTCCAAACTGAAGTTAGTTCTTGTGTACATATACACAAGACCATATTCTCAAACATTTGACATACATTTTATGATCTATTTCAAATCTCACAAATTTTGAAGGTTCTCAAAGTACAGAGATGTAGGCAATATAGAGAAAAACAATTAGCTCCTGATAGATCCGAGGTCCGGATGATTGAATATTCATGAAGCGAGTGAATTATTAATACTCACTTTGAACTCCTCCAAGTAGACCACAATTAAAAGAGCCAATTCAATTCATTTTCAACATACTCATTTACTGGGTACAATTTCATACCCAGGTGTACTAAGTTGAATGTTTCAGACTACAATGTACCTGGGTCCTTGATAGTGAATGTGAACCTTTTTGTTATCTATTTATGGGCAATATCTGATAAACATCATGAAACGGACCAGAACTCATCATGTGTTAGACCTTCACACACTTGACTGATTCTTCCAAAATTCTAAATCTACTTCCATTTCACTTACAGCTGGTTTCGCAGATTATTAGCAAATTTTGTCATATTTATAAAGGGGAGCCATTTTTTATGAATTTCTCTCTGATTTTGTCACAATGGGGTCAGATAGAGTGACCTGTAACTGCTTTAAGGTCAATAGCTGGTCAGTTGGTCACTGTTGCTCAAAACTCAGAACTGTATTGAAAATTATAATTTGTATTGAGTGACTGGTTAGACATCATCACGAAACAATGTGTGTTCATATCAAAATTGAGGTCTATAGGTTTGAAGGTCACTGTGGCACAAAAATCAGGAAATTTTGAAAATTACAACCTTTAATTAGCATACTGGATAATTAATAGGAGAGAACAATTTGTCTCATAACAAATTGAGGTCATGGTCACTGTGACCCCAAACCAGGAAATTATGGAGAAAATTATGTCTGTACAATTTAATTTTAGTTCAGAGATGTGGATTGTGATAAAACTTCAGGCGGTACATTTCAAGTTGTGGCAAACGTGAATGTTTCTGTGAAGTTTTGTCAGGATTGCTGTGGGGCCAGGTAGTGCAACCAGAGAAAAAATCAACATGATAAATGCATCATTCCCTCAGCATACCAGAGCTGAGCCTACACCAGGGCTCTCTCAGTATATCAGGGCTCCCTCAGTATACCAGGGCTCTCTCTCTCCCTCCCTCAGTATACCAGAGCTCCCTCTCTCCCTCCCTCAGTATACCAGAGCTCCCTCAGTATGCCAGCCCCCCCCACCATCCATCAGTATACCAGGACTCCATCAGTGTACCAGGGGAGCTCACTCATTATATCAGGGCTCCATCAGTACAGCAGGGATCCATCAGTACATCAGTGCTCCCTCAGTATACCAGGCCTCTCGTTTTAAGGCGCGCGATCGCGCTCCCGCACCTTCGCGCTCCTGAACTTGGAACTAGGTGCGCGACTATAGCGCACCTGGCATTTCGCGGTCGTTAAAAAACAGTAAAAGCAGCTAAATTCATTACCAACTTACGTGTGCCATTAAACTGCCTTCCGACAGCAACGCATGTGTTTACGTCCGGTTAAATGGTCAGCGGTCGAAAGAACGCCTGCCTACGTGCCGCCGGCAAGTGAATTTTTCCGGCGACAACTTGTCTTGCAAAAACAATCTACCTGTCGCATGCGGCAAGTAGGATTTTATATAGCAAAAACGATAAAATGCGATCAATTTTTGTAAATACCTTTTAGAAGTCTAGATCTATCTGAAGGAACGGACAATCCAAGAAATAATCCATTGAAAATTTATTTCAAGCCGATCTTTAGCCATTGTTGTTGGACCTTGTTGTTGGTTTTCTCTATCAACATTTCCCGCGCCAAATTTACTTCCGGTTGCGCGTCACAGGCCTTGTGATTTGAGGCGCGCGATCGCGCACGCGCACCATAACGCGCCTGAAGAGGCACTGAGGTGCGTTTCGAACGCGCGCCTTAAACTTTATGACCCCTTCAAACTTTCGCCATGACAAATTTTGACGCGAATCTGCCGATCCATTCGCGTGAAGATTCGCCTGACAGGGCATCCGGGTGAATCGAAACGGATTCGCATAGAATTGAACGTAAAATTAAACGTTACCAGTTGAAAACTTACGATTGAGCCCCGTTCGCCGATCATCAACGTGCATACAGTTATTGCTGTCGAAAACTGGACTCTATATCATCTATCTATCGCCACGTGCCTAGTATGTTCGCTGATCTGTCGAGCGTTTTCATTGGATCGTTTACGGCAGCCCGCCAATCGCTGTCATTGTAACAAGTGTCACGGGCCAACTTCCACTTTGCAGTTGAAAACGAAAGGATGAAATGGCTTCCGACACAGGGCCTAAAAACGCGGAAACAAATTAAAAAAAACGGCCCTGTGTCAGTGGGAAAATAGCCTGAGAGATAACTTTGCATTCCATTTTAACGATGTGGGCGATGAGGTGGTACAGGCCTTTTGCAAAGTGTGCCAGAAACTACGATCAACTAAACAGTGCATGTGTATTGAGGCAAAATAGTAGCCGACGTCAGTTACGGCAAAAACGACACTAGATACCTGCTAAAGCCAAACTTGATTAGACACGTAAACAGCGATGGACATCGCGAGTGTTTGAAAACTGAAACTGATTCAGACATTCCAAATTTCTGTTACTGAAGGCAAGTGAATGGATTGAATGATTGAAGTGATGATGATGACGATGTAAAAATTGCCATGTGCCTGTCCTAGTCAATTTTTTTACAATTTGTGGTTTTTCAGAGTTTTATTTCTAGTTTACCAATCTTGTTTTCAGCCTTTCGCTCAAGCTCATTAACTGATTGTGTGAATTTTAAATACAAAAAAAAAAAACCTTAAAACAGTGTTTCTTGATTTTATTATTACCTCATTATCTTTCATAGCTAATGTGGAGTAAACCAGTAAATATTAGTTCCCCCTGGATTCTCCTGCAACATTGCTGCGAGAATCCATGAATGGCTGGATTCTCGGCCAGCACACATTTATTTCAATTCACACCTTAACGTTTCAAACACTGTATCACACACCTTAAAAAAATTTAGGTGTGCATTTTAGGTGTGCTAACCACACACCTCGCACGATTTAAGGTGTGCTTTAATCACTCGCCCGTACAGATCACAAGGCCTGGCGTCACCTCTTGCGCGGTAGTCCGGTGCATGCAAAAGTCGGACCTGTTATGAAACGGAATCGGACTATCTGATTTTTTTCTTCCAGTTGGTAAATAATATTGTCGGCTTCTTTTCTTTGGCTTCTATTCACAAGTGGAAGTTTTTCTATGCAGACATTTCAGTTAATTGATAATTCCAATGGGACTCTGGTGGCTGATTCTAATTTATTGGAATCACCAATTTACAAGGGGAGACTTCTGATAAATATAAGTAAATATAGTTGGGATACTGGTTAACTCCCCATAAATTTTCATTCTTTAAAAAGGGTGTTAGTTGGATCTAAATTCTTTGATATAATGAGTTCTAACTGCAGAAATTAGGGGAATAGTTGTCTTTGACATATCAATGTTGACATCAACTTTCCACTGGTGCTCTAAGTTTGAAAGAACATGTGTGCCAAATAAAAAAATTAATAATAATAAATTTAAAAAACACCCACCTCATTTTTTGAAAAGAAAAATTGCAGGAGAACCACTCACTGTCAAATTTCACATCATTATTGGTCACTGTTCGTCTGTTATCAAGGGAGATAACCCATCACTCGCCTAGACTCATTTAAGGGGTGTGATTTTAGGTGTGCTAACCACACTCCTGAGAATAAATAAGGCGAGTGATTGTCACTCGCCTGTTGTCTCACAAAACAAGAGGCCTGGTATACCAGGGCTTCCTCAGTGTATCAGGGCTCCATCACTATATGAGGACTAACTTCGATACCAGGGTTCCCTCAGTATACCAGGACTCTCACAGTATACCAGGGCTCCATCAGTATTATACATCTTCATTTTATCCAGCCAATTCTACGTTCCCACTTCGAACTTCCCTTGATATATCTGGACCCCTTCAATGTTCAAATAACTTATAAATAGACACGAGACGTCACTGACCTCGACAACATTTGAAATTCGAAATGGGTCGCACAAGAGCGTTATTGATTGGCTGACCTAATTAGTGGGCACCATATTAGGAGGAAGGACGCCGCTAATAGAGGATGATGTCACTCGATGTGACTTCACTCGCAATCGATGTGTACGTTCTGATTGGTTCTTCTGTCGTTAGCTGATGAAATTTACACCTCGGATTTTGAACGCTGAAGGGGTCAGATAAATCAAGGCAGGTTCGAAGTGGGAACGTAGAAATTGGCTGGATAAAATGAAGATGGTATTATAGGGCTTCCTCAGTGTATCAGGGCTCCATCACTATACGAGGACTAACTTCGATACCAGGGTTCCCTCAGTATACCAGGACTCTCACAGTATACCAGGGCTCCATCAGTATTATAGGGCTTCATCAGTACATCAGGGCTCCCTCAGTATACCAGGGCTCCCTCAGTATACCAGGGCTTCTTGAGTGTATCAGGCTCTCTCAGTATACATGTACCAGGGTTCCCTCAGTATTCCAGGGCTCCAGTAGTGTACCAGGGCTCCCTCAGTATACCAGGGCTCCCTCAGTATATCAGGGCACTCTCAGTATATCAGGGCTCCCTTAGTATATCAGGTCTTCCTCAATGTGTCAGGGCTCTGAACCCTCAGTATTCCAGGGCTCCCCGAGTTATACCAGGACGTTTAAAAACAGGTTGATCTCCAGTTCCAGGTTATGGATTGCTAGTAAACTTATGGTACATCCATTGGTCAAATATTAGAACCCTATTCGAAGTCAAAGGTCAAGTTCACTCAGGCCGGATAACCTGCAAAAAAAAATGGAAAATCTGATGTTCCAAATCACGAATTGGACAAAAAAGAATCATATTTATTCTAACATCACTTTTATCTCTAATAAAAAGTGGAAAATATCCTGTTGACGTTATGGATTAGTACCAATATATGTACCTTGTCCACAGATCAAAGAAGAATCTCATTTATTTTGAGGTCAGTTTAGGCCAGAAAATGTTGACAATAATGGGAAATTGTGTTGTTCATGTCCTACTATTATCACAACATAGGAATGTGGATTGTGATTAAATCTCCATTCTGTACATGTACTTCAAACCCATGGCAGAGAAGAAGCCTATTGATTTTGGGACATATCTTTCTGTCCATCAATCTGCCGTTTCTGTGTAACATATCTCCAATGTTTTGATTTGGATCTGATCATGATCAAACGTTGGGTGGACACATCTGTACACTTCAAGCCCATTAATTTTGAGGTCTTTGGTCGGTGACTGAACTGCTCCAACGAAGATCATATTTGTATCCTACAATATCTTCCATTTGGTGGATCAATTTTTGTTCATATATCTGTTGGGTACAACCATACACATCTGTTCTCATGGTTGTCAAATGTCTGCATTGTAATTGTCAGGAATAGCAGTTTTAAATAGGAGGCTCTTTTTCTAAAACAAACAAAAAAAGGGGAAAAAACCACAAAAAATACAGAATGACTTTATACTTGTCACTTTATATGTTGTCATAGATGTATGACATATTGTTCTGAAGTTACAGGTGCTATGTGGGTATGCAAAATTGGTTTTTTTTTATAGCTCTTTTTCTTAAAATATATCCTTTGTTATGCTCTTAATTGTGCATGTACATGTAATGAATTAGACTAGTATTGATTGTCAGATATGTTTCTAAAATATTACATTTTTTAGGGTAAACTTAAATTGTTTCCCCCCCCCCCAGTGACAATTACCCTGAAATCTTTACCACTTGTAAGAGGTATTGGTTGATTTGTATGCGTCCAGTTTGACTGTGTCTCCCTAGAGCTACATTACTGAGTTTGTTTGTATGAAAAATTAATCCCGGCTGCACAGACACAGGCAAGAAACACAGCTAAAATGTCTGTGACGAGGCTTGATTGATTTAGGGAGAATTCCCATAGGATTTTGAATTACTACGCGTACGTATGATTAGTGAGAGATTTGGAGAGCTAGAAAGAATTAATTTTCACCATTACTTAATATCAGATGAAAGAAAATCAATTGTTACTGGCGAGAAAGGTTTGTTTGCGGCAAATTCCTTGAAAACACCAACAATAAAGCCTCTTTACTGTCTAGAGGGACGAGGAAAAAAGCGAGCACTAAGCAGCTTTTCATATGGCTACAGATTCTGCAAGTCAGCGCAAGTTTCATCAGAAATGTGCAAATCTGAAAATTACATGAGGGTTGCCCAAGTCCGTGAAGGAATACATGTATGTCTAGGAATTTACTTTTTGCCTTGGCAGAAACTTTTGACCTATTTTATTATGATATTACCTTCATGTTATTGGAAGTTTCATGAAATGTTTCGGAAATGGTATCATTGATAGATTCAAATTGTTAAAATTAAGCAGATGATTTTAGTTCCCTCCCTTTTTAGCCTCACATGTTGATGCCGAAAAAGATAGTATGTATGACAGAGAGATGTTGTGAGAGAATTTCCTCTCCCCAAATGGCACATCCTAATCTCACTTTATGTCCTCTTGCTGATGGATTATGTTGGCGATCAAAGTTGAAACGATGAATTATGCTCATTAATCAAAGTTAATTTATTGTCAGGTTGTCGAAAGAAAAACTTTGGTGCATTGGTGTGCATTTTTACAACCAAGCCTTAATCTGAATGAGTTTCCACAAAATTGATGAGATGCGGAACCAGAATGTTTATATTGCCTTGATTATCTGCCCTTGATTTCTTGTACAAACATGGCTTGGGTGTTTTGGATCAACTCCAAGTTGAAAGTGAAATTGTATGTTAATTACTCTTAGCGCCTTACATGTAATTATACGTCTGTCAATTATGACGGGAAGTATCATGGTATGGCGTTATTCATTCATTTACTTTTCTGGTGAATGCAACACATCAAAGAGTTTTTGCTGGATTCTTTTCAGATTTGCCACACTTTATCGTCACCATGTGAAGTTGTGCATGTGAACTTTTCGAACTGTTCTGACATTTTGTTCTGAGTTATGCCCCTTGATTGTCAAAAAATATTTCTATCGGCGAATTGTTCTTGTGAATGCAATGAGTTTTTGCTTGATTCTTCCGAAATTCGTCACATATTGTCGTCACCATGAGAAGACGTGCATATGACCTTTTCAAACGTATCCAACCCTCACCATCAGGTCATGTGGTGTGAACACCATCTTCAGGAGGTGCAGAAAACTATCACCTCATGGATGATTCTTGGAACACCATAAACTGGTGTGTGATTTTTTGAAACAATCACTATAAGGATTGATGAGCCTGAATCATGCTGAAACCACTGATCACCATAATACATGCGTTTGAAATGAATGATCCCATCACTATCATATCATTGATCAGCTCATCTCGTGATTATCTCCTTAGCTTCACTTGCACATAATTAAACCATATTTATCTCCTATTCTTCCCTTTCTCCTTTCGTGGGGTGGGGGAGTTTGGTTTAATGTCACACTCAAGAATATTTCGCTCATATGGTGACAGCCAGTTTGAACCAGTTTGAATGGTGAAGGAAGTCTGAGTACCCGGAGAGCGGAGAGAATAACTGCCCATCGAAAAGTAACCGGCACACTCCTTTTCTGGGTTTAGCCATGTTGTTGTTATCTGTGTATGTTTAAGGGCATATCTGGGGTTCAATTAAACATCATATCATTTATGTTTTATGTTATATATTATATATTTATGTTATATATTATATATTTATGTTATATATTATATATTTATGTTTTATATTATATATTATATATTTATGTTGTATGTAATATATTTATGTTTTATGTTATATATTATATATTTATGTTTTATGTTATATATTTATGTTTTATGTTATATATTATATATTTATGTTGTATGTTATATATTATATATTTATGTTATATATTATATATTTATGTTATATATTATATATTTATGTTTTATATTATATATTATATATTTATGTTGTATGTAATATATTTATGTTTTATGTTATATATTATATATTTATGTTTTATGTTATATATTTATGTTTTATGTTATATATTATATATTTATGTTGTATGTTATATATTATATATTTATGTTATATATTATATATTTATGTTATATATTATATATTTATGTTTTATATTATATATTATATATTTATGTTGTATGTAATATATTTATGTTTTATGTTATATATTATATATTTATGTTTTATGTTATATATTTATGTTTTATGTTATATATTATATATTTATGTTGTATGTTATATATTATATATTTATGTTATATATTATATATTTATGTTATATATTATATATTTATGTTTTATATTATATATTATATATTTATGTTGTATGTAATATATTTATGTTTTATGTTATATATTATATATTTATGTTTTATATTATATATTTATGTTGTATGTAATATATTTATGTTTTATGTTATATATTATATATTTATGTTTTATATTATATATTTATGTTTTATGTTATATATTTATGTTTTATGTTAAGTATCTGACCGTCTCTAATAATTTGATCACTTAAAAACAAAGCAAATTCCAAAAATATTCTGCCAGTACAGCTATGTATTTATAACCATTCAAAATTGTTTACAATTCTGATTCTGAGACTATTTGCAAGAAAACCTCCTTCAATTCTGTCTCAGTTTTCAAATTAATTGAGTTGAAAGGTCGTCTACAAGTAATTGAATTATTAGAGACCTATACATATATACCCTAAAGAAAATAGTTCATGTTTGGTTAGCCGTCACATAATTCCAACCACGTTTTCTAGCAAAATTTGTTCATCGGACCAAACCAGGAGTTACCACCCTTGAGTTTGTCGACCATGTGATGTTATGTATCACAGAAGCTGATAAGTGTTACAATATTCTGAGATAGGAAGATTAACAGGCCTTCTCATTTGAGGTGTGCTAGCCCACATGTACACCTAACACACCTTGCTTGTGGCATAGTAGCACACCTACATCTGGAGATTACTACTGGTTTGAACAACTGGTGTAATAACCATGCCTGTGATTTTCTGAGGAGTGTTGTTCACTCACACCTCCTAATTTTTCAAATCAGAATGTTCTACCACTACCGGGACTGTCCTGATACCTTTTGCATTCCATATATGCATATCAGACATGTCCTTTGGCATTAGAATCATCAGGAGATCTGTACCAGAATGGCCTGAGCAGAAAGGTATTATGCTGTAATCTGGGGAGTTATGGGGTGACGGTCACTTGAACATGTATCTATTTATTTACATGTACCGGTACATGTATTTAGGCATTATTGTGTTGTCATGATGAATTAAAACAGTATTTCAACTTTCAGACTCTTTACAATAGTACTTTATTCGCCTTTTCAGTTTTCTACCACTTCTATCTACCTCTATCTAAATCATTTACCTTCTCAAAACCATTTTGATGGAATCAAATTCATTTATACAATACAAAATGTTGTGGAATATCCATGAACCTTTTATCATATTTTTTTATAGTGAACTGGGCAATACCAGATCTTCTCAGTTTGTGAATGTAGCAAGATTCTGTTTGTGGCTTACTGGTGTTCATTCAGACTAGTAGTATTAAAGCAAGATATCATCTCAATGTTTATGTCTTATTTTGAGTATTAGAAGCAGAATGTAGGGCTTGATTCGTTGCTAAATATGTACCGTTAGGAAATCTCTCTCACTGGAGTTGAATGCATAAAAATGCGAATATGATCAGATGGGCAGAAATCAATTTCCTGATCTGCAGACAGAAGTTTGAATATTTTGTGGAGCGAGGAAGAGTTAATTTATTCCATTGTGGTGCTGGGAGAGTTAAATGTCTCAGTGTAATTATGGAATTCATCCGTCGCTGAATTTTCTTGGTCGCGGTGTCTTGCCACAAGGGAGAACCACGAAGACACAATCAATGGATTGTGTTGATGGGTTCCGATGTTTTCGCTCTGAGAACGAGAGAGGCAATCTGAAATGTTTTTAATCAGAGACTGAGGCGCATCCATAGTCCTCTCTCTCTTATATCATCCACGCTGAGTGAAGTAATTAATGATTGGTGTTGGGGAAATGCGGGTGTCTGTCGCTGTTGTCCATACTGACCAATAGCCTGATCACCAGCCACGAAGTCCGACATTAGCACTACATTTTCACATGCATCTTAATCATTTGTGTAGATAATTTGAAATTATTCTACACCAGGGGATTAGCTTTGTTTTTGACCGATGATCTGCCAGTTTTACCGCAAGCTTTGGAATGCTGATCATACAATCCAAGTCCAATTGAATTCTCTGTGTGGCGTTTTCTCCTCCAAACAGAAAACACCAGAGAGAATTGTCATCGACATGGGGCCGAGGATCGTCTCCAGCAGTTTGCATGTCTGTCTCTCATTAGGTGTGGATCTATATCAGAAAGCTCCGCGTACAGTGCATGTTGATGGGTTGGTTCAATGAAGCTTGGGGTCCAGGGACACTGTGAATTATGGGACTCGATAGTTATCATGATGGGTAATAGCCTAGATTTTCGTGTTATGTGCGACATGCGAATAATGAAATGAGCATTCTCTCTGCGATGTAGCAAGTTACTCGAGGATTCAGTTACGTGTCTCCCATGTTAGCGGCTGTCATAAAATTATTGGTGTGTTTGTCAATGAGCACAGGGATACAGTACTAATTTTGTGTAATTCATTTTCTTCATATCGGCCGGCCAGGCTGGGTAATTCCCTAGAGTTTAACATGCCATGTGCCAGCGTGGACGGTTTGTCCAAATAATATCTAATAATCCCATCAATCGTAGACCGCTTCATACGGCTGGCCATAAATCGGATGAAAGACGGAGATAATTTAATATCAGCACTTGATTTGAATGTTACGCAGGCAATCATTGACTACGCGCTCGGCAGTTTTTGAGAACGCAGAGTGAGAAACTTGAGAGGGGAAAAACATTGAGGCTCGCGCTTGCGTCGCTTACTTCATCAAAGATAATTCCAATAGTGTCATTAGACGGGCATAAATGACGGTATTGATACGCGGCAGCTCTCGACATTTATCTCCGCTATGCTCGCCAAAAAACCAGCTTGATTTCTCTGAGGTATAACTAATTTAATTCCTTGAAGAGCGAAATCATAATTTTGTCTCAGATCAGAGCTATAAACTAGAAGAAAACCTTGTCCAGTTTGAGTATGATGAAAATAAAATCTGTCAGGATGTTGCGGAAGCTACAAAGAACTATTCTGATATTAGGCATTCTATAAAGTCTAACAATAGTGTAAATTTGGATGCTTCTCATGGGCTTGGAAATTCCATAGGGATTTGTTATAAAAGATCTTCTGCCTTGACAAAATAATGACTGGAAGATAAATTTTGGATAATTAGATGATGTCAGTTTTAATTTATTTTGTGATAATAGAGTCGCTAACTTGTCTAATCTTCTGAGAACATGCATTCCTAATTACATTCAGCTCTGGACTTGACTGTAGTTTATGTTCATCGCTTGTAAATGAAGAAAAACAGATTTTTTTCACCCTCAGAGACATGACTAGTTACAAGGTGTTTTATTGAGGGGTTACATGTGGTTTTAATGTGGTTGAATTTATAAGCTTGTTGTTGAAGTTGACAGATGTTGGTGAATATGTTCAAGCCACCCCATCCCTATGAATTATGCAATCAGCTGAGATGAGTGGATTAACTGTAGAGTGAGAAAGAGATTATGGTTTTAGGCTCCCCTAGGAACAAGGTTAATGCATCATCGAAATCTCATCTGTCTATTGTCCATTAACTAGCTACAACTACATGTACACTGGCCTAATATCAATAAAACAGTAATGTGTATTTCTGTGCATGTTACATATGAATAGATAAAAAATACATGATTGAGGTTTTGAAAACTTAATTTCATGCTGGGGAAATATTTAGCAAACACCAAATGATAAAACTGTCCGATAGCTCTCTAACAGTGAGGTACATGATAATTGATTCAATCTGGATAAAAATGAGGAAGCTTGCTGAATCTAGTGCCACTTCTGTAGTTACAATGTTTTGAAATGAGTGATACATAATATAGATTCTTACTATGAGGATTACATCTTTTCCAAATCCTTATTCAGGAACTGAGATTCTGACATTTGTGTTTTTCCCGGCATTTATTATAGAAAGGTTTCTAAATATTGATAACTTACGTATGGATTTTTTTCCAGTCAGCAACGAACTGATTAACACATCAGATAATTTCTGCTTATCTCATAATGGAATTAATTACATCATAATATCTTTTACAGATGGGTTTTTTTTTTACATTTTAATTGAAAACATTCCGTTTTCACAATTTGTATATGTATTCATTATTTTATTATAATACCCCCATCCTCTCGCCGCTTTTAACAAAATGAAGTCACTAGTATTTTTTCATTTCTTGAACTGGTTGACCCATGAGACAAATGACATTTTCATACTTTGTTTGTACTTTATTTTGGGCTTCTCTATTTTTACCCTTGCCTCCTCCCAATAATTGCAATAATTTGTTAGCAACATTTATTACTTTACCATTTCTTGATTGCGTGCAATCACGTAACATGTTGGCGGGTGAGTGAATGAAATATAATGCCAAATAACCAATCTAAACAAACTGGCTGCTCTGCTGGACCAAGTGACACTCTGTTCTAATTGTTATTGGATAAACACTCTGCCTCAGAGCTACACACTTTCTTCTGTTTTTTTCTCACTTAACTTTATTGGCACCAGTTGTACCCGGTGCTTGTGGCCTGCTTGATTAAACGTGTGGAAAATGAGGTTACTTTAAGACTGCTGTCGGCCATTATTAATCGCCATATTTTTTTTTCATTTATTCCATCGGGCTGCTCGAGTCTCTTATTAATTCACTTGATGAAGGGGAACATCAGAGCAAGATGATACACAGCCCAAATTACTTCTGGATTTGTCCAAATAATAAAATTCGGCTGAGAAAAATGCCTAATATAATCTGCAAGCCTCAAGCTGTTGAGCCAGGAGCCAGACGGTGTTTATATTAAGGAATAAACTAACGAGGAATCACATCGACAGAGGGACCATCCAGGTCGAACAAAACGACCCAATCTTGTAAATTCAGAGCTTTCATTATCAATATTAGACAAAATTGAGATTTGGTTGATGAGTGAGAAGGGATATATCTTCGAGAGAGATATATAATATAAAAAAACACAGCAATAGATGTAGCGTCACACCCTACAGAATTGCTACATACAGTGTGATTTGCAATATAGTCTAATAATACATGTATGCAGTTATCATGTTTGAGATACTATATGTTTATATATAATATATTGTTATCACTGTGGTAGAAGGACACCTACTGGGCGACACTAATTGATAGAGGGGTGCAAGCAAAATTATTTCAGTTTTGCATTCACTGAGGACATGCTAACATTTGTATCATGTAATGTTTGTTTTGAAACTGGAGTAGTTATATAAACTATTCTGCCAAGTGGATCCCAATCTGCTTCAGCTCCTCCTTGTTACAGTTTGTAAGACTAGTAGGGCTTTAGGTGATAATTATAAGCAAGAAGGGAGGAGCTTCTGATTTTAACTTAACCACAGATTGTAGTCTTTATTAAATAGAATTATCATTCAAAAAGGGCCACAAAGTGCTTTTATTTTCAAAGTATGACTCACTGAGAGTTCAAACAACAACCAGTATTCACATTATATTGTGATAGCTGTATATATGTATATATATATATTTTTATATAGTCTATATTTTATTTGGTTTTCATACATAGGTCATACACATTGTACATAGCATATTCTATCATACTACACAAAGATATTTGTACTTATAATTGAAATTTATATCATACAACTGAACAATCGTCATTACTCCCTGATTTATCTACATTAACGGTGAACTGCAAAGCTTTTAATTTTATCTAAATTGTTGCTTTACATCTTGTCTTATGTGATATAACTTTTATACGTTTTTGGGGCAAATATAGTTTGCAAAATTGTACTAATAACAATATTTAAGTTATCCTGTTATAAATCCGTCTTGAAAACTTACATCGCTTGTCTCTCTTGATTTGTAGAACGTTGTGACGTTATAGTGACGTCATGACGTTCCAAAAACAACGGGAGGCAAGCGATGACGTTTTTAAAAGTTCTGGCTCTCGGTATAAGTTTTGACTTCTCAAATACCCAAAATAAAACAATAACCCGCAGAACTATTACCACACATAATTGTAACAACTATAGAAGTTCTTGTTTTATGACATTTTAACAGAACATTGGAAAGCTTTTCAGTTCACCTTTAACAACAGCAACAACATCTGTAGGGGTCTAAACAGTAAAT
This sequence comes from Hanleya hanleyi, assembly GCA_036873755.1. Taxonomy (NCBI): domain Eukaryota; kingdom Metazoa; phylum Mollusca; class Polyplacophora; order Lepidopleurida; family Hanleyidae; genus Hanleya; species Hanleya hanleyi. Next base: position 26,308 of record JAVTVY010027599.1, read on the forward strand.
GTAGTGTTGACCAATACTGGTCAAACCTGCGCCATTCGCAATTCTTGTACTGTATACATTTGTCGGTTTCGTACGTTAATTTTAAGGCGTTTTGAACACTTTTCAAACAAGGGATTTTTTTAACTACTTTCATTTTATATATAGAAAATTTAATAATAGAGATACAATAATTAAGTGGCTTATTTCTGGGTTGTGAAAGACCAAGAATAACTTTTTCCGGAGAGAATAGAATTGGAATACCCACTGAGGCGAACCAATTTTCAGTAAACTCCACAGAGGGTTGATATGTTTACATTCCCAAAAGCGATAAATAATAGTCTCCGGAACTTACAGAAAGTTATATAAACTCCTAACAAACTAATGGAAGGGAGCCAACCCATCATAGTAAATCATCCAAGGGTCTTCTGGTCTCCATTCTTTGACTCTTGATTGAAGCATTGATACACGTTTAACACCCGTCATGAACATAATAGATTTGGGGGTATCCATTAATTAATGTACACATGCCTCGATCAAAATTAGAAATCTGGGGTACCGACATTATCCCCCAACGACAGGTTCCCCACTGACATTTTCCCGCACGACAGTATCCCCACACGACATTTTCCCCAGGCGACATTTTCCCCACCCTAATATAACGTGCTGTAATAATTACGATCTGTTTTCTGGCTGTTTTTTATTTCTTGGCACGGTTACAATTAAGTTACGATCCGAATAAATAACTTTAAGTGCAAATGCAAGTGGGGAAACGACCGCGACTGCGATTGTCGGCAGATCGTAATTATTACTGAAACTGTCGTTGGGGGATAATTAATGTCATGGACTCTAGAAATCCTGCTCCTCCCCCTCACCATGCATACTAAAGCTAACCTAACATCTACACTACACAGCATTCCAAGTTTTAAGCCATCAATTACAGGTTAAAAGATATGAGAAAATCTGAAATCCAAAGTGTAGGTAGCTAACATTTCAGCTGTTGAGGATAGTTCTGACATGTCTGAGGGAACTACAAAGTCCATTATTCATTTTCAATTCATTGATATGAATGCTTATATACCTATAAAGCGTCGGCCTCGTAAGCGGTAGGTATTGGGTTCGATCCCAGGCCGGGTCATACCTAAGACTTGAAAAATGGAACTTGTTGCTCCCTCGCTTACGCTCAGCATTAAGAGGATAGAACAAGGACTGGTTCGCTCGGTGTCAGTATAATGTGACTGAGTGGGGTGTCATGTCTGCCTACGGCACGATATTTCAGTGGGACAGCACTATAAAATGGCAGCATTAGATCTGCTCTGTTACAAGTAGGTACTCCTGCCCCTCCCCTCCCTTCCCTTCCCCGTCGTGATATAGCTGAAAAAATGTTGAAAGCGACGTTAAACCCTATTCACTCACTCACTCACTATATTACCTATAAATGTCAGTTTTGTGGAATATATCGCTTAACTTCTGCTGAATGAAAGTGAATGATACCCTTAAATGCAAGATATATATTATATATATATATATAAGATGATTATTACAGGTCCATCTGATGAACATGAATTTCAAGCAGAGACGAGGAAGTTATTGGATATTGTGGCGCGCTCACTCTACTCTGAGAAAGAGGTATATACATGTACCTTATATCTGTTGAGTATATGGAGGTTCAGTTAGAGCCTGTGTGTTATCATCAAATCTGATCATTTCCATTATCTCAAATCATCATGATGTCAACTGATAACTGAAAGTGGAACCTATGTACTCTCCTGTGTAGACTGCATAATACCATGTGGAATCTAAGGCGGGAGGGGGGGGGGTGTGGAGGGAATGAGTGAAATACATGATACATGTACAATATGTATGACATTGGAAGTATGCTTAAGAAAGTTGACCAGATATTGCAAAAAATTACGTTTTTCAACTGCTGGTAAATGATATAGGAGTTTAATTTATGAATGCATAGAAGAAACACTGAACTTTCTACATTTTAGGTTTTTATTCGTGAAATCATCTCAAATGCCAGTGATGCCTTGGAGAAGTTACGCTACCTACAGCTGACAGGGGAGACAGTAGTGGAACCTGACACACCCCTCGAAATCCACATCGCCACTGATGACACAAAAAAAACTTTCACATTACAGGTACATATATCTCACAGTGACTTGGGTGGCAGGGGGTGTCTTCGTCGATGTTGTTGTTGTTGTGATTATATAATCTTTAGCCCTAAGGATATTGTCGTCGTGACATGTACATCCATCTGTCTGCTGTCTGTCTGTCACATCTTTCTCGTTACCAAGATATCTTTAGAATGACTTACCCTAGGCACACCAAACTTGCAGTGCACATCCATATGCTCGTGACCCAGAACCCTATCGAATCGGGACCCGATTGGTTGGAAACTTCGGCGGCCATCTTTAATTTATGCGAAACCATCACAGCTTTCTCGTTACCAAGATATCTTTAGAACAACGTACCCTAGGCACACCAAACTTGCAGTGCACATCCATATGCTCGTGACCTAGAACCCTATTGAATCTGGACCCGATTAGATGGAAACTTTGGCGGCCATCTTTAATTTATGCAAAACATGAATCTTGTGTATCTCGGGTATCATTTTGCTGTTCAGTGTGAAACTTGGTATAGATCATCGATGCATCAAGAAACTTCAAAGGAATGACCAAATCAGTTTCCCTGATTCGGTGGAAACCTTGGCGGCCATGTTTAATTTATGCAAAATCTTGAATGATATTTTTCTCTGATATACCATCAGTTCCTCTGAGTGGCGGAAAGGATGGGTGGCCATCTTTAATTTATGCAAAATCAATAACGATCTCTATCTCTGCTACCGATCAAGTGCTCGATGTAAAATTTGGTAAACATCATCGATGCATCAAGAGACTTATGATAAACGACAGTTCTGGTTTCTCTGATTGGGTGGAAACCTTGGTGGCCATCTTTAATTTATGCAAAATCTTTAATGATTTATATCTCTGATACCATTTCAGTGTTTTATACGGAACTTGGTATACAGCATCGATGTATGAAGAGACTTGCATGAATGAATAACCTCATCAGTTCCTCTGAGTGGCGGGAAGGATGGGCAGCCATCTTTAATTTATGCGAAATCAATAATGATCTCTATCTCTGATACCATTCAAATGCTCGATGTAAAATTTGGTATACATCATCGACTTAAGTAATGAATACCCGTTTCTCTGATTGGACGGAAACCTTTGGGGCCATTTCTAATTGCAAAATTTTTGATAATCTGTATATATTTGTCACTTGACTGCTTGGTGTTCCTGACATCTTGGTTTGAATTGAATACATTATGAATCGCTGGCTCACAGAGCCGAGGGGTTTTCAGATGCGCAGCTTCGGGTTTTTTTTTTTCAAGAATATAATTATTTCCCACCTTTTCATACAATGTACACCACAATGACAGTGGATGTCGTAAAAATGCTTTCTATACACCCTACATCGATCTACATACATGTACCCCTCCTCTACTGGATCTCCATCTGTAATATCAAGTGGGGAAACTTCAATGTTAAAGCCGTATACCGACTTTCGCCATGAATCCCGGTACACGGGGGAATTCGGGTGTCTGCAGACAACCAACAGTAAATGGATGAGCAGACGTGAACTATGGTGAAAACTCAACGGGCGTGGCGAATGCCATGAGTTAAGTTCTCCTGCATTCGAAGCCGTTCGAGCTAGATTTCAAAAGTTTTCAGAAGTCTTTTATCAGTTACTGGAAACCAGCCATATCGTGGAGAATGTATTACCGCGGACCGTGTACCGGGATTCGTGGCGAATTCTTTAACATTGGAGTTCCCCCACTTGATATTACAGATGAAGATCTAGTAGAGGAGGGGTATGTAGATCGATGTAGGGCGTATAGAAAGCATTTTTATGACATCCACTGTCATTGTGGTGTATGAAAAGGGGGGAAATAATTATATTCTTGAAAAAAAAAAAAATTATATAATCACAACAACAACGACGAGAACACTCCCTAACCGAACATGTACAGTGAAACCTGTGAATACCAAAACCTCAGTAAACTGATCAACCTCTAAATACTGACATTATCCATGGTCCTAATACTTAAATACTTAGTATTTTGAACTTTGATAAATCAGAACCCTGTCAAAACCGACAGTACTCTCAGTCTTAAGCAAGGTCGATCTCCGCAATTTTCACTGTAGGTATACATTGTAGTAGTTTGTGGAACTAATCATATTTAGAAAATAAATCTCGAATATTATTGATAAAATGGGAAATTGATTAATAAAATTAACACATGTAGCAAATTTATTTTGTTTTCTTCATCATGTTCATTCATGTACAGTTAAACTAGGAGTTTTTTTTGCTGATTTATCACTATTTTCAGGACACTGGTATTGGTATGTCAAAGGAGGAATTGATAGAGAACTTAGGAACGATTGCGCGATCAGGATCAAAGGTATGGTAGAGACCAAGTGATATCTGCTGTGTTTGTGAGTGGCTGCTGGCAAATGTCAATGCTACTGTTGTATTATGCAGGGGAGACAATTCATATGAAGTGCTGGCAAGTCATGTGCATGAGATGTGTTATGCCCCTTTATAGTATTTGGTGTGATGTTACAAAACTAACCATTCTATAATGTCAACAAATGGCTATAACGGCATAATTGTAACAATTGTACTATCTCACACATATATCTGCTGTGTTTACACCATTGTAAACTGAAAATCTGTTTAGCATATTCAATAAATCAAACTCTTTAAGGAACCATCTTTCATGTAGTAAGTTTCACAACAGAGAACGATAGTCTGTCTGGGTACAAGAATGAGTCCAGACAGATGAACTTTCAGTAGGCTTATCGATAGAAACTTACATGAAAGTCAGATCTCATCTTCAGGATTGTGATGTCTATTTTAGATATTAATGTGTTATTATTTGGCAGGCATTTGTGGAACAGTTGGCCGACAAGTCAGCTGATATAGGCAGCAGTTTGATTGGTCAGTTTGGTGTGGGGTTCTATTCAAGCTTCATGGTTGGTCAGAAAGTGGATGTTTATTCTAGGTCCTATCACCCAGATTCTGAAGGTTATAAATGGTCCTCTGATGGGTGAGTATATTGTACAATAGCTAAGACCATTCCTATCCAACCTGATAATGCTCAATGACATTTCTAGCTGTTGCTAAGGAGTGAAATCTAGAGAACTGAATTGTTCTGTGTCAACTTTTATATGAGATTATGTTGCAGCGAGTGTTTCATTAAGATATGAGATGAGTCACAAAATCATAATGAAGTTAGGAAGCACCATTACATGTATACACCCTTGCTGAAAGTTGCTGACTGGTGTTGGTTCTCTCTCGGTACTCCGGTTTCCTCCATCAACCAAACTGGCTGTCACCAGATGAGTGAAATAACCTTGAGTGTGTGATATAAAACCAAATTACCCACCCTTTGCTGAGAGAATATTTCCTCCATCATAACAAATGTTGTCAGAAGCAAATCAACTAGAAGTCTGTAACCTTAGATTAGATCAGCTAGAATGCATTGGCCACTGCTTCCCTGCTTATAACACATCATGTGACATGGATACGCATTGAAATTGATGCATCATGGGAGATGAGCTGATTCAGAAATTCAAATACTCAGCCTATGAAATGTACATAATTAGTCCTACCCACGATAACCCACATGTCAACTCTGCATGTGGTCTTTCTTGTACAGAGTCTGTGCAAGAGTTTAGTGGTATAGGCAGTTTGATGAGTCCTAGTGCAGTCTATATATTCTAATTTAGTGTTACTCACTTCCAGTTGATTTGCTTCTGATGTTAATCTGGCTGACAATGGGGAAAACTACGGGACAATGATGTGTGTATTCCATTGACATAATTTAAAAAAAATTTAGGTTTGTTTAATTCATCGCTCTTTTTTCCTTGTAGAACTGGGAAGTATGAAATCTCTGAGGCAGAGGGTGTCCAGCGGGGAACAAAAATAGTAATCCACTTGAAGGGAGATTGCTATGACTATACTAAAGAGGAATTGATTAGAGGTATATTAGAGCAGGGGTTTATTTGCTATGAAGTACATAACTAGTATATATTGTAACATTCAAATGCAGTTGTGCTGGACTGGCATGTGTTTGAGCCCCACTGGTACATTTGTGAAACTGGGAGTCACCATATGAGTAAAATAATCTTGAGTGTGACGTGACCCCCCCCCCACCCCCCAAAATGGTGCTGGAAGTAATTTGCAAGTATATTGAATAACTGAGCTGGTATCAGCTTTATCAGCAATTTCACACCTTTCTGACACTTTTTGATATCCAAAACTGATCATGCAGAGCTTCTGAATATTGTGGTCCTTTTGTATTGTACCACCTGGCAGTGCAGTGAATTGCTTAGACATTCTAATGGATGTAATATATATTTCCAGGTGGTTTTCTAGTTCTGTGTCCATTGGAACAACTCAGTGAAAATGTTTTAAATATTGAGTTTTGGACAGAGAAATATTTGAATTGAGTTTTAGCTAAAAACAAATTGAGTTTCCGTTTTCGTAGAGATTTGTTGAATTTATTTGCACCTTGAAAATTCAGTTTTACTCTTTACTGTAGATTTGATAAATTGAGTTTGTGAGGATTTGAGACTAGAAAAAAACCCCCGTAAACCTTTGACTGTGTCAAAATCCAATAGTTACATAATGTACGGTAATGATTCTTGTCTAATCTTTGTCCTGTTTTATTACCAGTACTAATGATCATAAATGATTACAGAATTGGAGCCTGTGTAAAAAAAAAAAAAAATTCAACATCTTTAAACAAATTCAATATCAGTCCTGACTCATCTTTTCAACAATCTGTTTGTAGATGTCGTGCGCAAGTACAGTAATTTTGTTGGAGTACCAATTTATTTGAATGGCAAAAGAACAAATATCTTACAGGTAAGTTTTCACATAAAGGGGATTAATTGAAAGTTACATTTATAGAATATTCATTCACATAATAGGATTAAAAGTAGCAACTCTGACAGATTTTCATTTATGACAGAAAGTTCATTTCGAAATCATAAGTAATAAGATTAACAAACTGGGAATTCGATTCTACATTGTTTATAGGATATTATTATTTTTAGAAAAGCACATCTGCTATTGCTGTAAGAGTGAACTTCTGTTAAAGTGGAACCCGTTCAAATGTAGAAGTGCTACATTGAAAATACTGCATAATCAAGTTGGTCATAATTCTGTATTGGTTGCGAGATGTCAAATTAGCTTTGTTGGAACAATTATTAATGAACTGTTTGAAAAAGAACAAATGTGAGTGGCAAGGAAACCTTCCGCCTTTTGTGCTTTCTATTCTACCCAGGCTTTATGGATGATGGACCCCAAAGACGTAACAGAGGACATGCATGAAGAGTTTTACAGGTTCATAGTGAACACGTTTGACAGGCCCAGATATAACTTCCACTATAAGACAGATGCTCCAATCAACATTAGAGCTCTCTTCTACGTCCCTGAATATAAACCAAGTATGCTAATTGATGTGGTTATACATGAGCAGTTAATATTGCAGCTATTTATGGCGTAATCTGTGGCATTGGTCATCTGTTAAAATATTTTGTACATGTATAAGTTTTATTTTTGTACGAAATCAAAACAATAATATCAATTTTTGTCATGTACGTCCGTCCGTCCGTCTGTCCATCACACCTTTCTCATTACCAAGATATCTTCAGAACGACTTGCCCTAGGCGCACCAAACTTGCAGTGCACATCATATGCTCGTGACCCAGAACCCTATTGAATCTGGACCCGATTGGTTGGAAACTTTGGCTGCCATCTTTAATTTATGCAAAACCATCACAGCTTTCTCGTTACCAAAATATCTTGAGAACGACTTACCCTAGGCACACCAAACTTGCCGTGCACATCCATATGCTCGTGACCTAGAGCCCTATTGAATCTGGACCCGATTGTTTGGAAACTTTGGCTGCCATCTTTAATTTATGCAAAACCATCACAGATTTCTCATTACCAAGATATCTTTAGAATGACTTACCCTAGACACATCAAACTTGCAGTTCACATCCATATGCTGTTGACCCAGAACCCTATTGAATCTGGACCCAATTGGTTTGAAACTTTGCCGACCATCTTTGATTTATGCCAAACCATTAATCTTGTGTATCTCCGGTACCATTTCGCTGTTTGATGTGAAACTTGGTATAGATCATCAATGCATCAAGTAACTTCAAAGGAATGACCAAACCAGTTTCCCTGATTTGGTGGAAACCTTGGCGGCCATCTTTAATTTATGCAAAATCTTTAATGATGTATATCTCTGATACCATTTCAGTGTTCTATACGAAACTTGGTATACAGCATTGATGTATCAAGCGACTTGCATGAAAGAATAACCAGATCAGTTCCTCTAAGTGGCAGGAAGGATGGGTGGCCATCTTTAATTTATGCAAAATTATTAATGATCTCTATTTTTGATACGATTCAAATCCTTGATATAAAATTTGGTATACATCATCAATGCATCAAGAGACTTCTATACGAAACTTGATATACAGCATTGATGTATCAAGCGACTTGCATGAAAGAATAACCAGATCAGTTCCTCTGAGTGGCAGGAAGGATGGGTGGCCATCTTTAATTTATGCAAAATTATTAATGATCTCTATTTTTGATACGATTCAAATCCTTGATGTAAAATTTGGTATACATCATCGATGCATCAAGAGACTTCTGTAATGAATACCAGTTTCTCTGATTGGACGGAAACCTTAGGGATTATTTGTAATAGCACAATTTTTGATAATCTGTATATTTGTCACTTGACTGCTTGGTGTTCCTGACGTCTTGGTTCAAATTGATTACATTATGAATGGTGGACGCTCAGAGCCGAGGGGTTTTCAGATGCGCAGGTTCATATTTGTATTGAATTGTTTATTTGTTCAATATTGAAATTGCGTTGAACCATTTGCTTACTCTGCAGTTTGTATTTATTCCAACTTGAAACAAAGAAATATTACAATGTTGGTGAAATATTTATTGTGCAGTTGTGTAGAATTGTTTTTTATTGTATTTAATTGATCGTATATTTATTATATTAAAAGGTGCCAATTGTTGTAATTTTAGCCTTATTTGAGATGAGCCGAGAGACAGATGTTAATGTGACCCTGTACAGTCGTAAAGTGATGATCATGGCCAAAACTAATACTTTGCTACCCAGATGGATGAGGTTCATGAAAGGTAAGATTGACCAACCAGAAACATCTATGGGATTTGTGATTTCAACTTGTTTTGAAGCAGTTTGTAAGTTGTTATTGTTTGTATGTGACCAAGTATGGACATCTAGATGAGAGAATTTGTGAGAGAGTATAAATTAGGCATCACTTTATCACGTTGCAGTATTTAAAAAAAACCTCCTGTTTTAACTGTTATGCTGCTGAGTTATTTTGTATGCTGTATGTGGAGAACTGCTGACTTTATTTCTTAAATCTGATTTTGTGAGCAAAGATATTAGTTATTTGCACAGTAAAACTCACCTCACTTCCACTTCCTGACTGAGTCTATCACTGAAAGAATCTAAAAATAACACGGATACAAGTCTGCAGGTCATGCACATGCTCACACCCAAACTTCCTTCTTCTTCTTTCAACTGAAAACCCAAGTCGCCATTACTGTTCAGCTCTGTGAAAATCAAAGTTTTTCGTCGAAATCACTACTGTTGGATTACCTTACAATGGCCTGATATTCTACAAGACGTATTATTTACAATTATCAAGGGATATGGCCTCTCAAATGTCACGCATCTCGTGTGGTCAAGCGAAGCCCTTGTTTGACCTCCATTCTACTTGCCAAAGCGGCCAACATGGGGTCATGTGCACCTGCGATAGTGCATGTGAGGAATGTATAAAATGGGCCCTGGGTTCATTCCAAACCTATCTAAATGGGACACTGGCAGGCGTAGAAAGCCCTTGGGTGTCGGAAACCTTTACTGGCCTCGATACGTGTGTATAGTCACGTCTCCCCATTCTAATGTAGAAAGTGTCCCGATCCAGTTTCTTCCTTTTCCGACTCCACGAACGGTTTTACAGGTAATAGACTGACCAAAATGGTTCTAGTGGAAGGGACTCTTGAAGACATGGATTCCCACAACACGATGAAAGTGGATGTCGAACTTTCCCTCTCCAAGACTGATGGACGATGATGGGAAATTGGAGATTGGACCAGGCTCGGTGTCGGAGCCAGTTAACCTCGATCGCTTGAATTATGAAATCCTAGACAATTCTACGAAAGCGTCAACGGCTAAGTTTTCATTTGGTCCTGAGCTTGTGAGAATGCCTTCCTCAACCTGGTTGAGGCCTGGATTGTCTGGTCAGTCCCTGCTAACACCTACTAATATAGGGATCACTGCACAGTGTAACATTCTCTGGGCTACTTCCGGTTTGTCTGGTGGCCTTACTCATCCCCCTGCTGAGACTGTGACTATGAGCCTTCTGAGCCACCAAGCACCTCCTTTGGATGACCTCAAGTTATCAGGCTGGGGTAGGAAGAAGGGAGGCAAGGGGAAGTCAAGTAGTCAAAGCAGAGTATTTTGGGCCATACCGGTTGACTTCCGGTATGGCGGGAACACCAGGATATCACATTTCTGGTCCCACCACAACATAGAGGGAAGACTTAAGTTGTTTGGTGGAACTGGACAATAATCGGGGCAGGATTGTGGGTCATCCGAACAATAAGGTATGGCTACTGCCTATCGTTCGACATGATTCCGCTGGTGACCGCGATTCCCCTCCCGTCTCGCATCCCTTTGTGAGCGGGTCATCTATCTGTATCAGCGATACAATCCTCTGTGGACCAGCTGATTGAGAAAGCGGCTGTCATAGAACTTCCGCTTTGCTCTCTGATTCTAATTGCCGGTCTTTGTGGTCCCCAAGAAAGAAACGTCCTTCCGCAGGCCTGGGATCTCTGTTATTTTTAGATTCTTTCAGTGATAGACTCAGTGAGAACACAGTGTGCAATAAGTGGAAGTGGGGTAAGTTTTAGCTTAACATGAAATTTACTTGTAAAATTTTCAATTTAATTTCTTTTGCTGGCAACTTGCCTAAGATAGCAATGTATCCCCACTGGTTTAGTCAATGCTATTCGATCGCATTTTTAAGCAAAATCGATGATGTTTTCGGCATAAATAATATTTATTGGAAGAAACTTTAGTATTTTAATATAATTGCGGTCAGAAATGGGGAACTATGGGGAATTACAGCGAGAAATCTTGGTTTTTCGCGAGTCTTTTCCAAACTTTTTGTCCGCCATAGGAAGCTTGAGACATCCCATTGGAAAGGGAATTCCATCTAGTTTCTAATAGAAGCCATGAATTGGACTGATGGCCAATCAAACGGACAAGGGGTTTTCCCATTTCTCTAGTAACGCTAACAGCCGATCAGGATATTGGTTATCTTCTTTGGATAAGCGTGACCACATGACCTACATCGAAGTGATCATTGGCCAGAGCTCTTGAACTGGGTCATGCTGATCTGGAGAAGATGCCATTTTTCACTCAAATCACAAGGAATTACGTATCGAAGCAGGCAGACAGAAATGTGAAAGTCAAATTTTGTTTAACGGATTTCAGAGATTTCGTCAGTGTAGACAGATATAAAGGGCTTTTATACTTACGCTGCTTAAATATCAATATATTTTGATATTATTTTCCGTAAGTATTTCATGTTTCTATCCAACAACAACACATCTGTTCTTGACTCGATTTCATGGAAATTTCACTCTCATTTCAAATTTTCAACTCCTGATTGTGACACAGAATAGCAAGTTGTTTTTGAAAGATCACTGTCCTGGCTTACAAGATATGTCACAATTAAATCTTATTCATTTATTGATATTTCAATAGCTGAAAAAAAGCAATAGACATCTTGTATTGAGAATCTCCAGATGACCAATACCATACATGGTTACTATAGTCTTGGATTGTTATCTATATTACACTGTTTGCTGATCATGATTTTTACTTATCCCCAAATTTCTTTCTTTTTAACTCGTTGCTCCATGGAGGCTTACTACCATAGCCCCACGCCATTTGATGCCCCTTCCTAGTTCATGATGACACCATTTCACGCCTAATGTAATAAATAAATTATTCGCTCAATAAGATTTTATTTCAGGAAATATTAAGCATGCTAAATGATTGGATACTGTAAAAGTAATAATAAAAATTAATAAACCTTTGACCCCAGCCCTCTAATACATTTGTACCTGACAATTTACAGATGATCAGCAAAAAGGTCTCTGGGGCAGCCTAGAAAAGCCTGTATGGTTTAGAACAGGGTGTCAGATGGCATCATCATGGGGCAAAGAGTTAAAGTAATTCTGTTGTGTTTGTGATTACAGGTGTTGTGGACAGTGAGGATATCCCTCTCAATCTGAGTAGGGAACTCTTACAGAACAGTGCATTGATTAGGTAAGAGAACAGTGCAGTGATTAGGTAAGAGAACAGTGCATTGATTAGGTAATGATTATATTGGCCTGGTGAATTTCTGTTCACAAGCCAAAATAATATGAGGGATGAGAATATTCAGCAGAAACACTGAATTCGCTTCCTAAATCGTAAACCTGCTTCAATTATTGCCTTTAAACTCCATTTAAATGCACAATCAAACGTAGAATACGGAATAAAACTAAAAAATTATCTCCCCTAGGAGAGAGAGTTATCCGCCCCTAGGAGAGCTCTCACTCTTCCCAACGTGGTCACTATATAAGACAAAGCCAGCCCATTCTCGTCCTCTTTCTCCTGTTTGCTCTCGAGCAGTGCACATCTAGGGAAGTGTTCAGATTCAGTTTACAACATTTGTGTTTCGCTGGTGTATCCTTTATCAAGTGTGACTTGTGTTGTGTATTCGGAACTTACTATTGTATTATGTCTGAGGTTTCGACTTCTATTCCTTGTCGTACGTGCGGGCAAAATTTGTCCCCATTGGACTCCCACACGGCTTGCGTTTTCTTGTAAAGAATTGTGTTGTCGTGCGTCCACGTGCGCGGAATGTGTATTATGGGGCGACGACTTGGAAGAATTATGCCCAAGCTCGTCGTGCTTATCTTTTACATGCTACAGACGGGTTTTAGAAATTTCTTTGGGATATGAAATGTAGTGGGTCAAGATCCAGTTTCGCCCGCGTCGGTATATATTTAGCCAAGCGGGGCTATTCTACACGAAGATATTTCTAGGTTGTTAGACAGTTTGACCCGTACCGGAGCTTCATTGTCTAGGGTCGATCCCAAACCCGTTCCTTTGTTCGGCTTGACAAAGACCAAGTCGGTCTTTTCGGTGCATTCCATTGTCTTCGTCAGATAAAAGAATTCTTGGCCACATGTTATTTCGCCTCTGTCTATCGGTACCACATGTTTCTTCTAAAAAGAAGAAAGCTAAGAAACAACGTCGTGTGTCTATTTATCCGTTGTCGGTTAAATCTGGACATAGTTTATTTAATTCCGTGCCCGATCTATTTGTTGGGGCGAATGTTGGACTCGTTTGAGTCGGCCACGTGTTTAGTGTCTTCGGACGTACGTCGCTAAATATTTGGTTTTTGGCGGAGATTTTAAATTCTCTTGAAATGATCGTCTGACGATGTTTTTCTAAAAGTCTTTATGAAATCTCATGTTTAACAAATAACACAGTCCTGCATTAGGCCAGTGTGTATTCAATATTGCGTCTCCACACAAGCTTTGAGTTGCGACCCGGTGTGTTTGAGGTGGGCTTTTATTAGCCCCCAACATTCCGTTTTGTTCGGTCAGTATGGAGCCTATTGTGATGTACTTTAAACGGACAGGTTTTTGTTTCGTTGTTTCATGATTTTATCCATTGAATTGTTGTATAAATTACCAGGATTGTGAGTACTACCCTCGTTTGACGCGGGAGGTTCGTTTTTTCCCCGCCGGGGAAATCCGAGTCTTTATAAGCAGTCCGTCAATGTTCCATGTTGTTGTTGTATGTTTTGTTCGGACTTTGGTAGTTTCTCACCTTCATCCATTCAATTCTTTGGTCCTACCAAGAAGGTAATCTCTTGTTATATCAAGTATTATTATGTGATTTTGATATCCTGTCTTCAAGAGAGATCTTACGGAGGTTTTATTCTGCCTCTCATGTTTACGTGTTTGTTGTTTTTGTGTACGTAACCACAACTCAACCCTATTTAAACGATGCTATAATAATAACGTAAATGGATGTTACGGAACTTCAATGCTACGACTGTTTGTTGCATTTTAATGAGCGTCTTTGCTGATCTCTTTATGTGATTAAGGGTGTGTCGATCAACAAAGGGATCACGTGTTGGTTATCGTGAGTATGTAATCCTATTACCCACTGTTTATTGTGAAACTGTGCTATGCTTTGATACACAAATTTGTTTTATACATGTGAATTGTTTGTTTCTCACCAAGCTGGTCCCATCTGTATACTGTATTACGCTTATAATTCAGATGGAGTTATGCACTAATTTCAATTTCTTCCCTATGAGAAAATTTAAAATTACTAGCGTGAGTGGGAATGTATTGGTCCGGCCAAGGATCAAGCCTAATGACACGTAAGTCGTGAAGTCTTCTATGGTTTCTTTCTACCAAGTATGTATTACCGGTACAGTCTACTAAAGCATCAAACTGCTCTTTAGTAATGTTCTTACTGTTCTTCCTCTTCTCGACAAATTTGTTCGTGTTAGGTCATTTCAAATTCTAAATTTTTGAATAACCTCACTTTCCTGCCGGCGAGAGACTTTAAATATTTTTTCCTCTCTTCGGGAATTTAAAATTCTTTAAGGATCTTTCTTGGTGTCCTGGAAAAATCTTTGTTCTGGATGTCGGTGGTGTGACTATTTGGTTATTAATAGTAACATTGTTGTAAATGTTTAATATTCTCTCCATATAAAACTCCAGTACTGATTTTCATGTACAGGAGACAAATTACATTGGGAGAGGTCATAATGTAACCATGTTCACTGACACATTGTTCATGTTCACTGACACAAAGATCCATGATCCCATTTTTCTCATTGAGCTTATATTTGGTGATTAACGCTACAAACATAGCGAATCGACTTCGGGATTACTGTTTGCAACGCCCTTCTGTTACGTCGTGTACTTTTATAAGTTTGTATCCTGCTCCATTATGAGCATGTATATACATTAAGTTGTTGTGAATGAGGAAATCACTACGTTGTTTATCATATACAACGTTTCTCGCATTTTTCACATACGCTTTCCTATTACTCCTTGACATGTTCATTACGCCGTCATGTGTCGCTCATACACCTGTGCGTCGTTCTATTACATCGGTTAGACGTTTCCGGTACGCCATAACGCCGTTTGTCACGTCATTTCTTCATTTGCGAGATGCATATTTTATATCCATTCATCGGCACTTCCCTTGATTCTCCATCGTCGGTCGTCGGCGGGAGGGGAAGTCCGTTCGTTTGGCGTCAACCTTCCACTGGTATCAATTCCTCTCGGGTTTTTCACATTGTGATTTACTTAGGTTCGTCGTTACTCTACGAAGAGAGTTCTGTTCAGACCTTGTTGTTTCCAGTCTAGAGTTCAGAATATCAAAATTGTTTTGGAATCAACAGTATTTGGTCAAATTCTGTTATATGGAATAGGTCTTTGGATTTTGGACGTGGATATTCTCTGAGGACGATGGCGGGATTGTGAATGACGGACTAGTCGCCTTTAATTGAATTCAGCACAGTGTTGTATTAACACAGTACCATGTTGACTTTAACACACAAACATTATGTTGAGATCCGTTTACCTTTGGATTGTGCTTAAACAACACAATGTTTTCGTGGTGTACTTGGGGGACAGTTTTTCCGACTTTCTCCATCAAGTACTTTATTCCTGTATAGACCGTTACACCAATGGTTAGACTTTGACATTATGGTTCTGTCATCAACCTTAGGGTTGCTTATTATATGTAGGACCTTACTCACTACGTTCGTTTTTCGGGTTCGGTCTCTACAGCGGATTATTTGTCCTGGTGCCGAGGTTGTGATTTCGTTCCCGACTCTATTTCCCTCGTAATTGACTTCCTCCTTCACCTTCACCAGGATAGGAAGTCTCATATTAGCACCATGGAAGGCTATCGTTCTGCTCTGGCTAGGGTGTTACGTCTTACCTTTGGTACCAACATTAGCCTTTATGATAATATCTCTGCGCTTATTCGCGCCTTCGCATTACAGTCGCGTTGTACTACGCCATCTGTTACCGAAATGGGATATCGGTGTGGTTCTGTGTGCTCTGATTATACCACCTTTTGAACCCTTCGTGTCCGCGTCTATAAAAGCTGTGTCTTATAAGACGGCCTTTGTGGCGGCGTTTGCTTTGGCGTCCAGAGTGTCTGAACTTCATGCTCTTGAAAGATCTTCTATGACCTGGTCAGCGGATTGGTCTTGCATTCCTTTTCGGCCCATTCCTGAATTTATCGCCAAAAATGAGTCTGTTCGTTCAGGTCCGTGCGCTCAACGTTCGTACTCCATTCCTGCGTTGTCAGACTTTGTACATGGCCTCGAGGACGATTTTCTGTTATGTCCTGTTCGAGCCATCCGCCACTATCTTCCGCGGCTCTCGGCTACGGTTATCATGTCCCTTCGCCTGTCAGCAAGGCTTGATATTTAAAAAAGCCGCGTAGTTGAAGAAGACCATAAAATAGTCTTACCAATTGGCAGAAGGTAGATATACCATTGACGCCCCCACTACTGTCTTCTGCTTCTTCTAATGTGATTCGTGCCATCGCTACGCATGGCCTTTATGGAAGAACTTGTCCCTCCATGACATTGTCCAGTCTTGTGTCTGGACAGCAAACTCCACGTTCACAAATTTCTATCTGTGTGATATGTCAGTGCAGTCAGATAGGGGGACCACGCTTGGGCCACTCAGCACGTGGTTAGTTCTTTCAGAAAAAGAGGGGGGGGGGGCAGAATTTGTCACCATTGCAGCAAGGCAGCCATCTTGCTCTTCATCATGATCGTCTTTGAAGGAAGGAATAAGTCGGATAGACGACCATGGACTCTCTAATCATCAATCTAAGAGGTCTGACACTTTGAGAGTTTAATCTTTACCTTAACTACGGTTTTGCTTGTGTCTTTCAGCTTGAAACTGACTTCCTTCTGGGTGATCTCTGCTGTGTCTCCTACGCTCAACTCACAAGACAAGTTGGACGTAAGTCGTTGGTGGACTGAGAATGGCGTGGCTTGGCGCCCTCTAAGACCAAGATGACCTAACAACCCGAGTGGTAGAGGATCCTGACATCTTGGTAGAGTTTGCATATCACACCACGAGCACAGCTACATGGATGGAGGCACTCAAGAATAAGTATATCTGTATCATATCCATGATTTACCCTTTCGTCTCTGACCAGGGTTTTTCTTGTTGCTTGTTGATTGTCTCCTGTTTATTCCCTTATCTTTGTCATCCCAGCTACATGGAGGACACTCAAAAGATAGGTTAGATTAGTATCTTCTATTACTACTCCATAATTACCCTCTGGCTTTACCGGCCAGGTTTCTTTTGTTGAGATTTATGGAAGAACCTGCCCCTCCTTCACATTGTCCAGTCTTGTGCCTGGACGGCGAACTCCACGTTCACCAATTTCTATCTGAGAGATATGTCAGTCCAGTCAGATAGGATGACCACGCTTGGGCCGCTTATAGCTGCCCAGCACGTGGTCAACTAAATTTTCAAAAAGGGGGGGGGCGGCATTTTGTATCATCGCAGCAAATCTGCAAATTGCTGTATCATCTCATCTCATTCATACTATTGGTCCACATTTGATTCGATCACATATGAAGGAAGAAATAAGTCAGATGGACGACCTTGGATTCTCTAAGAGATGTCGGACACTAAATCATCATTCTAAGATGCCTGACTCCATGGTGAGTGTAATCTTTACCTTAACTGCGGTTTTGATTGTGTCTTTCAGGTTGAATCTGACTGACTTCTCATTATCTCAGCTGCGTCGTCTACGCTCAACTCTCAAGAAGGATCAGCAAGTTGGACGTAAGACGATTGTGGACTGAGGATGGTGTGGCTTGGCGACCTCTAGGCACGGACTGGTTCTGCTTCACCCGGACTTAGGAACAGCCAAGAATCTGCATGCAGATAATGCCTTACCAAGTAGACCTATCGACCCTCGGGTAGGGGTCCTTTCTTGGTAGAGATGGCTTCCCGAGTAGACCTATCAACCCTCTGGGTAGGGGTCCTTTCTCGGTAGAAATTACTTCCACACCACGAGCACAGCTACATGGATGTAGACAATCAAGATAAGTACAACTGTATCTTATCCACATTTTAACCTTTTTATTGTCATTGACCAGGGTTTCAATTGTTTGATTATTGATGTCTCATGCTCATATCCATGTCTGTGTCTTCCCAGCGGTTACTTAGCCTGCCTTTGAATCTGCTACATGGCCGAGGTTTCCCTCCTCCACCTGTTGGTACTGAGGCAATAATTGAAGCAGGTTTACGATTTAGGAACCGAATATTAAACATTTATAAACAATGTTTCTATTCGTTACTAAATCAAACCTGCTTCAATTTAATGGGCCCTCCCGTCCATCCCCTCAGTCCACGGCCTAGTTCACTACTGGTCTCGGTTGTTACAATGAGAAAGAGGGCGAGAATGGGCTGGCTTTGTCTTATATAGTGACCACGTTGGGAAGAGTGAGAGCTCTCCTAGGGGCGGATAACTCTCTCTCCTAGGGGAGATAATTTTTTAGTTTTACTTCCGTATTCTACGTTTGATTGTGCATTTAAATGGAGTTTAAAGGCAATAATTGAAGCCGGTTTGATTTAGTAACGAATAGAAACATTGTTTATAAATGTTTAATTTTCAGTATTTTTTGATGAATAGTCAGATTTCAAATGTGTCTGTTTCCCATTCCAAACATTCAAATATCGTCTGTTATTTGTGCTGAAAACTTACCTCACTTCCACTATATGCATTCCTTGTTCCACAATGCAATCACACTGAAGAATTCTAAAAATAACACAGATCTTGTGCTGCAAGTGACGCATGCACTCGCACCCATGTCCTCCTCCTTGTTCTACAGCCCATAGCTCAAGGAGTGATTTTTGAAATCACTACTGTTGGATTACCGTACGACACCTGATATTCTGCCAGAAGTCCTTTGAGAAGTATTCAGTATGATTATCAAGCATAATGGCCTCTCAAATGTCATGTAATTCATGTGGAGAAGCGAAGCCTTTGTATGACCAATATTCTACCTATCCAAACTGTCGCCATGGCATAGTCTGCTCTTGGGACAGTGCGTGTGATGAATGTATCGCTTGGGCCCCAGGTGTTTCAAGCCTGCCTTTCTGTCTCAAAATTTAGCTGATGCTGAGATGTGTGTAGCTTCGTCTCCCCGTTTATGCATGAATGAGGATACTACGAGTCTTGTCGATATGGCAGCCAGGGGTCTACGTTAGTCTATATTGACATAAATAAAGATAAACAAAAGCCCCCGCCCAGGTTTCTTCCATTTCAGATCTGGCGAATGGTCAATTAAGTAAGAAACTGACCAAACTAGTTCAAGTGGAAAGGACCCTCGAGGATACGGATTCCGGCAAAACATTCACAGTTAACTCCCTATCGAGTGAACTTTTGTAGACGACGACGGCAAATCGGTAACAGTTCCAGGCTTGTTGTCACAGGGCCAGTCATTTCAAATCGCATGCTGGCAATGACTTGTGAAAATATAGGTAAATCTATGGATGTGCCTAATACAAAATTTTCATTTGGACCTGAGCTTAAGAGATTGCCTTCCTCAACCTGGTTGAGGCCTGGATTGTCTGGTTAGTCACTATTAACACCTATTAACCCAGTGATCACGTAACGGTCAGTCTAACCTTCTCGGAGCTACTTTCTGGTTTCTCTGGTGGCCCTACTCGTCACCCTGCCCAGACATTGATGACTACGAGCCTTCTGTGCCACCAGAGAATGAGGTTCCCACAACAATACCAGACGGGTATGTTTACAGGTACCTATAATATGCCGAGATCTATGCCTAGAACTGTGACGCAGTATAAAGACTCTTCACAACCAGGACAAATCTTTGGGCATCCAGTTGTGAGAATGTACCAGCTCTTGCAAGGCATGGCACAAGTATCCGTGGTTCGGGACCGGGTCTGTTTCGGGCGATGCGCCCTCCAGTCTGATCTTCCGGTTTTCGTCCACGTATGCCAGTTCACCGACCTTTAAAGTGGCCGTGCACATGGCCATGCATGCATGAGGTCAATGAACACCACCCGTCGGACCCAGCTGCCGGTTCGCTCCCAAGTTTCTGATCCTACCCTGGCTGTCATTCTTGCAGAAATGGAACAGCAGCGGCAGGAAATGAAGGAATTGAGAGAGGCAATGACCAGTCAATTCTCAGTTGGTATTACACCACATCCGGTTTTAAAGACCGGAAGTGATATGGAAGTGAATAGGAGTCAGTACGGTAGCTCAGAATATTACAAACCCATCAATACTGATCCGGATGCTCGCCAATACTATTAGTTAATTGCTGGCATCTATGACTCGATCTCGAATGTTCCTCTTCTGGTCCCACCTGTGGGGGATATTGAAACGGAGTCAGGGGAGTCGACATGGGTTATGAGACTGGTACAGAAACTTCCGGTCTCAACTGCTATCCAGGAGGAACGGGCAATCAGACTATGACCTAGTTCAGAAAGACAAGAACAGTTACAAGAGGGTATTAACCTCGTTCTTGAATACCAGAAGATAGCTTCCGGTGTTGTTGAAGACTTGTTGGTACATAACGTCTTCATGTCCTCTATGCTACATTCCTTTACTACATGAGTACACACTGGAAGCTGTAAAGAGAAACTTGTTAGAGACATCAACAGCTTCCTCTTTAGTGTCAGTGACTTCCGATGCTTCTGCTAAGAGATCCTCCTGGTCCTGGATTTCCTTGATTTCCTCGAGTTCTGAGAAAATAAATTCCAGGACCTGGAATTCCTTGAATTCTCACAGTCCTCCTGGTCCTGGATTTCCTTGATTTCCTCGAGTTCTGAGAAAATAAATTCCAGGACCTGGAATTCCTTGAATTCTCACAGTATTTGTACAGAGTCCTGGAAAAGTCCTTGGATTTTATTGTCCTCTCCCCCCTCCCCTCCCAAAAAAAAATCTGCCACAATTAATTACTGGAATTTCTTTCTAACAAACTGAATTTATTCTTCCATCTAGTCAGATCTGTATGAAACATGATAGTTGAAATACATATTCATTTCATTCTAATGAACATTGTTGAATTTGCTGAATGAAACATGGTAAAATGTGTTAAAAAATGTCCAAGAAAATTCAGTTAAAGGTCCTCAAAAAAGGTTGTACGGACCTGGAAAAGAATGTCCTGGAATTTTGTCTTTCACAAAGGGTAGGAACCCTGATCGAACTCTCAGATACGGCTATCGCCTATCGTTCGACACGATTCCCATGTTGACTACAACTCCCCTTCCATCTCGCATTTCTTTGCGAGCGGCACATCTATCAGCAATACAATCCTCTGTGGACAAACTGATAGAGAAAGCGGCTGTCATAGAGCTTCCAATTTGCGACAAAACACCGGGTTCTATTCGCTGGTCTTTTTAGTCCCCAAGAAAGACATGTCCGAGATCCGCATGGTTATCAACCTCAAGCATCTCCACAATGACTACATCACTCCACCACTAACTTCGGCATGGGGTCCTTCCGGTCCATCTAGTCGGTACTCAAGCAGGGGGAATGGCTGACCTCCCTTGATTTAAGGGATGCATACCTACATATCCCGATACATCCAGTGGACAGGAAGTACTTAAAATTCATGGTTGGCAAACGACGCTTCCACATTCAGATCTGGTGTTTACAACAGTGGCACTATTTCTGCACAGTCTAGGTATAAAGTACCACTTTTATAGCGACGACTCACTGCTAAGGAATGCCTGCAAAGAGCAGTTAATCCGGGACACAGTTTGTCTTAAGGATACTAATATCTCTGGGTTACCTTCCACACGAAGAGAAATCAGAACTGACTGTGTCACAAAAACGCAAATTTCTGGGGGTGGACTATGATACGCTACTAGCTCTCGCCAAACATTGGCAAAAGATAACAAAACAGATACCTGTTTCTGAAGTTGTCTCAAGGCAGGGCTTTACACTTTGCTGAGATAGTCGGCCTCTTGACGTCAACACAGGACACCAAGAGGGCGACTGCAGCTTCGTCCCTTAATGATTTAATTCAATCATCAGTGGGACGAATCGCAGTTGAACCCGTGGATACCTGTCACGCCTCTTGTCAAACAATGCCTCCGATGGTGGCAGGATCCACTCAATGATATGCCGGGTGTGTCCCTACTTCCGTTTCATGTGACACATCATTTGTACACCGACGCATCTATGGAAGGTTGGGGAGCCCACCTCGAGTCCAAGTCGACACCTGGGTTATGGACAATTGAGGAACGCATTTACCATATAAATGTGCTGGAGTTTATGCCACACATAGATCTGTTCGCCACACGGCACAACAATCTAATGCCCCTGTTAATGTCTCAGGTCCCGGATCCATTGGCATACGTAGTGGACGCTCTATCGCAGGACTGGTCAGGCATGATGACATATGCATTCCCACCATCACCAATCCTTGCGAAGGCATTCTGGAAGATCCACGAACATGTGTGTCGAATATCTAATTGCCCCGTGGTGGCCAGCAAGGTCATGATTCCTGAACTTACTGGATCTTCTGGTAGATGTACCAAGACGACTTCTGCTCTGGCACAACCTATTATGCCAGCCTGGATCATCGATATTCCACAGCCAGCCGGGGCTGTTCCACTACCACGTGTGGAAGTGCTCAAGGAACACCTTGCTCAGGTGGGATTTTCTGCGGAAGTTGGGCGCTGAATGGTACAATTGATTCGACCGTCCTCTTCCGCTGTATACCAATCAAAGTGGGCAGTCTTCGATCTTTGGTGTGGAGAGAGGGATATCAATTCATCCAGAGCCACTATTCCTCAAGTAGCAGAGTTTATTTTGTACCTGTTACACAAAAAATTAGCAAAAAATACTATTTCAAGTTGGCTCAAAAATATGATTCGACTAGCGTACTCCACTGCTACGGATAGACAAGCTGCTCTTAAACGTCTCTGGTCACGAAATTAGAGCCCTTGCTGCATCATGGCCGCTGTGAACTAACAGATCAGTGACAGATGTGATGAGGGCGTGCTATTGGAGGTCAAATACGATGTTTGCCTCTTTCTACGTTCGTGGCATGTGACGACCTCTAATCCATCAGGCCCCTAGTAACAGCACAGAAGGTTTCCATGGGACCTAGACCAGCAAGATGAAGATCCAACGAACAGATCCTTTCATATCAAGCAGCCAGAGGATGCTAAGTCCCCCGCCGAAATGGCAGCAATATCTTTGTCTGGATCGCCACCGCGTAGCGGTGCGACCAGACTATGCTGCCACTCACAAAATATATGTAAATGTGTACGTGCACTATAATGCAATGACCCTGAGTTGACCTGTAGCAATCCGCCAGTGATTTTCACTTTGTGTTTGTCACATATCAGGGTATCAACCAGAAAGTGAAGGTTGTAATCGTTTCATGTTAACTAGAAATAAAAGGAAATCTGAATTTGAGTGTATTTCATATTCATTTCTTCGCCCAGGCATTGCTTGTATCCGTGGACTATTTTTGTTCTTTGCATTGTCTGCAGGCCTTCAATTATGTCCTATATGTCCTATATTTTTTTAGTTGTCCTATATTTTCCTATATTTCTGAAAAATGTCCTATATTTCCTATATTTTTGCCCTGAGTCTCTTTCAAATTATTAAATTACTTCAGGGACAGGGGTTATTCTAGCCCAAAATTTATAATATGCTCAATTTTCGAAAAGAGATAAACTCAATTTTTTCGCGCGCCATCTCTATAAACTCAATATTTCAGATTTTTCCATAGTAAAAGATATGAAATTAAATATTTCAGACTTGTTCATAGGTAAAAGTTTCAAGAAACATTATATTCAAGTTATTCATCGATATTGTAATTATGATGCACACTAAAATAACTAAAGAATAGGTACTGAAGCTGCTGAATTGTATGTTCTTTATTTCTCCATTCTTTGGGTTTGACTAGCATGCACCACCAGTGTGGTTTTATTATGCAACTCAGAAGAGTGTTGGACAGAGGAACTTGCAACAAAAGGACATGCTAAGCTCCCCACCCTCCCCTCCCCCTAAAAAAAACCACAGTCAAAAAAAAAAATTTGGAAAGGGGGGGGGGGGAGAATCGTGTTAAAATTCTTTGTTAACAAGACATTCCGACATACAAGACATACCTAAATTTCCATAAAGGTAGAACAGAGAAAGGTAGCTATGAAATAATGCAATAGCATCAGTATTCTAATATTATTCCAACTACTGTGGCTGGCCCTTCATGATAAACGCAGAAATTATATAATTATTTCATTTACCAGCAGAACTGTTTTGCGTTTAATTACTTTTCAAAAGATTTTGTATCATGTTAGGCCGTAACAGATAGGACACCAACAGTGGTCCAATCAACGAGTGCCTAAGAGAGATCGGTCGGCTTTCCCAGATGCATGTAGCGATTGTGAACAACAACACCAGGGTTAAACTGTGTCAAAGAAAACTATTTGTCGAGAGTAAACGCAGCAATGACATACCCACACTGACAAGTAAATATGAGGAGGAACTTAATATTTTTTCGCATGCCAAATATCAGAATAATGAAAAAACCCCTGAATTTTTCAATTTGAAAATTTGCTCAAAACTCCATTTTTGAGAATTTTTAATCGGGATTACGACGATTAAAAATAGGGCTAGAATAACCCCTGTACTTGGTTTCATGAGTATATTTCCAGGTGTTTGTTGACTTCGCTTGTCACACAGCCTTGCTCTGATTTCCCACCATGCCATCCTCAGACAATGCTGACTGTACGAAGTCTTTCATGATAAATATGGTGGGTTATCAGAGAAAGGCTTGAAGCACACTTCTTTGTTTCTTTCAGGTAGGTAATCTGCTAATGTGCAACTAATGCCAAGTTGCAGATTGTCCTATATTTGCCCTATAATTTCAGTAAAATGTCCTATATCTGTCCTGTATTTTTAAGAAAAAAGTCCTATATTTCCACTGGGGACCAGTTGAAGGCCTGCGTCTGTTTCCGCGCAATCGGCTCAAACCCGGTTCTCAGTGTTTTCCGCAAGACGGTACATCTTCGGAAAATTTATGACCTACCCCAAGGTTCTTAGCGTGACATGTACATGATCAGGTCAGGGCATTTGCAGCATTTCTGTTCTTCATTCACTACATAGTACTGTTCACATGCCCTATGATATGTACTTTGTTGCTAACATTATGCAAGTTTTGTTGTTAAAAAAATAAAACTGAACGTTGAACTTGTAGGCCTACTCGTTTGAAGCAGCAGACATTATAAATTTAGTTGATCTAGATTGTGCATTGAAGATCAACCATTGAAAAGCGGAAAACAACGAATTACGTCAATTATACCGTATTTTCGCCTGCATGTTGTCTGATCGTACTAGTCTTGTTTATCTGATGATGCTAAACAATAATGATCTTGTGAACTTTGGGATAGGTCATAGATGTACCATTTTGCGTGTTTTCCGTCTCTGCGGTTTTGCTCTTGCTTGAGTTTACTGAGGCCTGGTGTTTTTAGTTCGTAATTTGTTTGTTGACAACGATAGCTTTGGAGAGACAATTTGTGCGAAAATCCCTGTTGCTGCTGCACGATCATTCTGTATTCGCAGAGCAGACGTTGCAAATCTTGTTCTGCTCTCGCTGAACAGGTTCCGGTTCTGGGATTATGAAAACCCCGGTTTTCAACACTCGTAGTCGCGTTCTTTCCTGTGAAGTCGGCGTTCGTTACTATTTTAATGTGTACGCATACTGCATGGCATGTATTTTGAGAGGAGATATGTGTCGAAGCAACAACAATAGTATTTACATTTTTCTCGTCTTGTGAACTTGACCGGATCCTGTCCAGTGCAATTTATGTATTCTGGGGGACTCTGCTCCCCGAATATAATTTAGTTTCAAAAAGTTTGAACACCAACAACAACGAAACTTTTCGAAAGCGGAAACAACAGAATTTGTCAGGTACCGCTTTCAAAAAGATTTGTTGTTGGTGTTGTTCAAACTTTTTCAATCTAAATTATATACGCAATGATCGTGCAGCAACAACAATAGGAATTTTCACAAATTGTTTCTCCACCGCTATCATTGTCAACAAACAAACTTACTATAAACACCATGCAGGCATATATAAGTAATCTTGGGGACTTAGCTAAGATTCATAGCGTCTCCCTTCCCTCAACGCTATGCCGACGACAAATACATTTCCCCGCACTTATTATTACCTTTGCGCCCTATTGGACTTGCATTAACTCGAGAAAATGGGCCGCAACGAATAAAAATACCGAAATGGCAGACTAAATGGCCCTTCGTTGGTCATATATTAATTACAGACGTTAAAATTATGCCTATGGAGTCTCAAAATGACCTGAATTCGAGGGTCAAGAAGATGGGCATTTCCGTCATAATAGACCCCGTGTATACAGGGGATGATGATCACAACATTGATTATGGTATTTTTATTCATCGCAGCCCATTTTCTCAAGTTAATGAATGTCCAATAGGGCGCAAAGGTAATAATAAGTGCGCGATGGAGATGTTCGAGTTACCAACAGGGAAATGTATTTGTCGTCGGCATAGCGTTGAGGGAAGGGAGACGCTATGAATCTTAGCTTAGGACTTAACACAAACTCGTGCAGCTCTTGCCAATATCTGCACTACACAGAACTATTAATAAAACCAGTTAATAAAACTATCCAGTCTCCTCGCAAATTTGTCGTATCATTTTGTCACAATAGAATTGCATGAATTATGAAAATCTGCTCGCAAAAACTGGTAGAAGACGCAGACGATCCACTTTTGAGCATATTACTGCAGACAGTTTCTTGCTACCATGAAGACCTGGCATATTTCGAAATGAGCCGCCTTCACAAATTCACTTCCTTGAGGACTAAACTCTGTATTCCAGTTGTTATTCCTCAAACGGACTCGTCCACAACTTGGAGAAAATCTCCACATTTATCCATACATCTGCTGTCGGCTGAAACATGCCAGCTGAAATGTTTTGAAACTTTAAATCCATTATTGGCGATCCAGACATCAGTACTTTGAGTACTTTCATTTAGCATTGTTGGTCTCGGGGGGGATATACATGAGGGAGGCAGCTGCTACTTCATAGGTGTTGGATGCCGAAGGGTCTTTCTGCCTTTCCAAGTTTTAAAATCAACTCACAACGGTTGACTGAACGTTTTTTTGCTTCTGTAATATAGTTTCCAAGCAGTGAAGCATGGAAATTATGTAACCGAGAAGCGACCCCAAGTGACATCCCAAGGCATATTATCTGCAAACCAAATTTGACGAGCAGCTGAATGCATCCTCAACCTATTGTCTGGAAACCAAATTTTAAATTTGCCACCAGGTGTCGCCACCTATAGGTGCAAGTGGGCGAGGATGCAATTCCAAGGATCATCTCACGACATGGTGTATCAGCATACAAACTTTGGGAAGAATCTGAAAAGGGGTTATTGCCCGGAAACCAGATTTAGATTTGTATGCATAAGTGTGCGAAACACAATACCAAGTGACATCTTATGGCATATGAATACCAAATTTGAGAAGAATCCGATGAGCAGTTGTCAAATTATTGCCAGAAACAAATTTCAGATTTTTCCACCAGGTGTCGCCACCAGTAAGCAGAAGCAGGTGAAATACAATCCCAAGGGACATATCATGACATGTTATCTGCATACCAAATTGGAGAAAAATCTGATGAGCGAAATCAAATTTAGATTTGACACGAGGTGGTGCTACCTGTAAGCACAAGTGGGCGAAACGCAATCCCAAGCGACATCATATGTCATGATATATTCATACCAGATTTAAGAAGAATCTGACGAGTGGTTCTCAAGTTATTACCCAGAAACAAATCTGGTATTTCGCCACCAGGTGGCACCACCTGTAAGTATTAAAAAGTGAGCGAAAGGCAATCCCACGCAACATCTCCTGGCATGATACATGCATGCTAAATTTGAGGAGATTCCGATGAGCAGTTCTCAAGTTAATGGCTGAAAACAAATTTTGATTTTAACACCTGGTGGCGCCACCTATAGGCGCAAGTGGGCGAAATGCAATCTCAAGCGACATCTTAGGTCATGGTATTACCCGGAGACAAATTTGGGATTTTGCCACCAGGTGGCGCCACCTGTAAGTGCAAGTGAGTGAAAGGCAATCCCATGCAACATCTCCTGGCATGGTACATGCATGCTAAATTTGAGAAGAATCCGATGAGCATGCAGTTCTCAAGTTATTGGCCAAAAACAAATTTCAGATTTTGTCATCAGGGGGCATCACTTTCTGAGCAGAAGTGGATAACGCAACCCCAAGCAGCATCTCATGGCAAGGTACAATGTATATGCATGCCTAATTTGGGAAGAATTTGATGAGCAGTTCTCAAGTTATTGCCCGGAAACCAAATTTCGAGCAACATTTCAAAGCGTTTCAAAGTTATTGCTTGCAGCACAAAAGAATGGAAAGAACCCTAGTAGTGCCACCTACAGGCAGATCTTTCTGAAACGTAATACCAATCAACATCTTGTCACAAGGAATGCATATGCCAAATATTGAAGAAACTAGATACAGTCGATTGAATACGATTGGATGCATACCTTTTGCATCTTTAGTAAAGGAAACATTCATTATTTGTGAAGAAAGTAAAAATGTAAAACTTAGGAAAACATCATTAACATGGCCCCATAAGATGCCTTGAAGGTAGGTACCCACATACCAAATTTAAAAGAATCCAAAGAAGAAGAAAAGAATAGGTGGCACCACCTATATGTGGATCGGCATGAAAAACAATGCCAAACGAGATATTGAGGCGAGGTACCTACACACCAAATTTGGAATGAATCGGTTCAGGTTTTCAAAAGTTATTGTCTGGAAACACTTAACTTAGCTTTCAGGTGGTCCACCTATCAACATGAACAAGGGACCCACTTACCAATACAATACGAAGCTGCGCATTTGAAAACCCCTCAGCCCTGGGCGCCAGCCATTCATAATGTATTCAATTTGAACCAAGATGTCAGGAACATCAAGCAGTCCAGTCACAAATATACAGATTATCAAAAATTTTGCAATTAGAAATGGCCCCTAAGGTTTCCATCCAATCAGAGAAACCGGTAGTCATTCCACAAATCTCTTGATGCATCGATAATGTATACCAAATTTTACATTGAGCATTTGAACAGTGGCAGAGATAGAGATCATTAATGATTTTGCATAAATTAAAGATGGCTGCCCATCCTTCCCGCCACTCAGAGGAACTAATGTGGTTATTCATTAATGCAAGTCTCTTCATACATGGATGCTGTAAACCAAGTTTCGTATAGAACATTTAAATGGTATCAGAGATAAACATCATTAAAGATTTTGAATAAATTAAAGATGGCCACCAAGATTTCCGCCCAATCAGAGAAACCAGATCTGTCATTCATCGTAAGTCTCTTGATGCATCAATGATGTATACCAGATTTTACACTGAGCACTCCAACGAAATCAGAGATAGAGATCATTAATGATTTTGCATAAATTAAAGATGGCCACCAAGGTTTTCGGTCAATCAGGTCCCGATTCAAAGTATCTGGATGTATCGATGATGTATACCAACTTTCATATAAAACTATTGAATGGTAACCGAGATATGTATGATTATCGATTTCGCATAAATTAATGATGGCCTCCAGGGTTTCCAGATAATCAGAAAAGCCTGTTTGGTAATTCGTTGAAAGTTGCTTGATGTATCGATGATGTATATCAAATTTTGTATTGAACAGTTGAATGGTTTCCGAGATATGGATCATTATCCATTATGCATGAAATTAAAGATGGCCGCTAAGGTTCCCACCCAATCAGGTTCCAATTCAATAGGCTTCTGGTCCTTGACTAGGTAAATAAGCATACCAAATTTGGAATTCATCAGTGGAACAGTTTTCCGGCTATCTCGCTCACGAACGGACGTACAAGACGATGGCAATACCCCATGGCCAAAATTGGCCGAGGGGTAAAAACATGGGTCTGTGCCTGATAAATTGAAGCCTTTTGGGCTGCAATTCATTGACGGGTGGCAGAATTATACCCAAAAACAACATATGAAGGTCGGGCGGGGGCTAGTTTGGGAGATAGAGAGTGCGGCTTGGCACACTGAGGGTGGGGACATGCTCTCCTTGAGGGTAGTGGTGGTGTGCTGACATAAAAGTCATAGAAAGCTCCCTGTACATAAATAACCGCACTGACAACTGCATGCCATCATCTGTCAGTCTGAAGACCAGCAAGGTTGAATTCAGTTCAATTCAGGAAATTGGTCATGTGCACCCGAACTTTAGAAACTCAGTTGTAATTAATATAGTAAGTTACATGTGTGGACACAAATGGTTGGTGCAGAAGCTTTAGGGTAAATCATATGATATGGAATGCAATTATTTGATAGCAAAATTGAACGAAATGTTGTCCTTCGTTTAAGATGACATGGAATTCAAAAACCAGGGATTCAGTACTGCTGGGATTTCCCCGCCAGTTATTTCATATTATACTTCTGAAATAAATTATGGTTCATGCAAAAGCTTTAGGGTAAATCATATGATGTGGAATAGAATGATTTCATAGCAAAATTGAAGGCCCATTTTAACTGGAACGGACAAGCAGAAGAGAAACTCAGTGGTGCCACCTTCAGGCAGATGTTGCTGAAACCGGCGACCAGTGTCTTGTCGCAAGGAAGGCGTATGCTGAATTTCTGGAGAATCCAACAAAGCATTTGGCAGTTATCGCTTGTAAAGAACATCACTTGCAAAGACATCCACGAACAGGAATGGACATGAAGAAGCGAGATCCAGTGGCGACATCTTCAGGCAGATGTTGCTGAAATGCAATAGCAGCGGCTGAACCAATGTCTTGTCGCAAGGGGTGCGTATGCCGAATTTCGGGAGAATGCGACAAAGCATTTGGAAGTTATCGCTTGTAAAGAATTCAAACTGACATCCCCGGACACAATGAACCAAGATCCATTTTGAACCAGTGGCGCCACCTTCAGGCAGATGTTGCTGAAATGCAATACGGACTGGCGTCTTGTCGCAAGGAATGCGTATTCCGAATTTCAGAAGAATCCAACAAAGCTTTAGGAAGTTATCGCTTCGAACAGACATGCACGGACGTACACGGACATCCACGGACACAAAGAAGCAAGAACTAGTGGGGCCACCTTCAGCCAGATGTTGCTCAAATTCAATACGGACTGGCGCCTTGTCGCAAGGAATGCGTATGCCGAATTTCGGAAGAATCCAACAAAGCGTTAGGAAGTTATCGCTTCGAACAGACATGCACGGACGTACACGGACATCCACGGACACAAAGAAGCAAGAACCAGTGGCGCCACCTTCAGGCAGGTGTTGCTGAAATGCAAAACGGACGGGGGTGGGGGGGGGGTTGTATGCGACTTGACATTAAGTCAGAGTAGCGGCAGAGGTTCTTATAAACCCCAGGTACAACATATAGATTAGTACTGTCATATGATATCTTGGATCCTCAGTGAGGTAGATGATCTTTGATTTTTAGCCCGCCATCACCAGATGGTGGGCTGTTCAAATCACTTTTCGTCCGTCGTCAGTCGTCCATCAGTCAGTCCGTCCGTAAACAATTCTTGTTATCGCGATTTCTCAGGAACTACTGCATGGATCTTTCTCAAATTTGATACACAGGTTCCCCTTGTGGTCCAGTTGTGCAAGATGTCTTTTCTGGTCCGATTCGAAAATCCAATATGGCCACAAGGTGGCCATCTTGGATTTCCCCATGAAACTTTATCGTGATTTCTCAGGAACCACTGCATGGATCTTTCTCAAATTTGGACACAGGTTCCCCTTGTGGTCCAGTTGTGCAAGATGTCTTTTCTGGGTCGATTCGAAAGTCCAATATGGCCACCAGGCAGCCATCTTGGACCTCCCCATGAATCTTTATCGTGATTTCTCGGGGAAGTACTGCATGGATCTTTCTCAAATTTGGTACACAGGTTCCCCTTGGGGTCTAGTTGAGCAAGATACCTTCTTCGGTCCGATTCGAAAATCCAATATGGCCACAAGGCGGCCATCTTGGATTTCCCCATGAAACATTGTTATCGCGATTTTTCAGGAACTACTGCATGGATCTTTCTCAAATTTGGTACACAGGTTCCCCTTGGGGTCTAGTTGAGCAAGATACCTTCTTCGGTCCGATTCGAAAATCCAATATGGCCACAAGGCGGCCATCTTGGATTTCCCCAGGAAACATTGTTATCGTGATTTTTCAGGAACTACTGCATGGATCTTTCTCAAATTTGATACACAGGGTCCCCTTGGGATCTAGTTGTGCAAGATACCTTTCCTGGTCCGATTCGAAAATCCAATATGGCCACCAGGCAGCCATCTTGGATTTCCCCTTGAAACTTTATCGTGATTTCTCGGGGAAAAACTGTGTGGATCTTTCTCAAATTTGGTTCACAGGTTCCCCTTAGGATCTAGTTGTGCAAGATACCTTTTTCTGTCCGATTAGAAAATCCGGTATGGCCACCAGGCGGCCATCTTAGATTTCCCCATGAAACTTTGTTATCGTGATTTCTGAGGAAGTACTTCATGGATCTTTCTCAAATTCGGTACACAGGTTCCCCTTGTGGTCCAGTTGTGCAAGATAACTTTTTGGTCCGATTCGAAAATCCAATATTGCCACCAGGTGGCCATTTTGAATTTCCCCATGAAATTTTGTTATCGTGAATTCTCAGGAACTACTGCATGGATCTTTCTCAAATTTGGTACATAAGTTTCCCTTGTGGTCTAGTTATGCAAGATAGCTTTTCTGATTTTGTTATCGTGATTTCTCGGGAAGTACTGCATGGATCTTTCTCAAATTTGGTACACAGGTTCCCCTTGTGGTCTAGTTGTGCAACATACCTTTCTCGGTCCGATTCGAAAGTAAAATATGGCCACCAGGCGGCCATCTTGAATTTCCCATGAATCGTTGTTCTCGTGTTTTCTCAAGAAGTACTGCAAGATCTTTCTCAAATTTGGTACACAGGTTCCACATGGGGCCTAGTTGTGCAAGATACCTTTTTTGGTCCGATTTGAAAATCCAAGTTACGATTCAAATCAATATGATATTCCCAGTTGTGACGTTGCATCACAAGAGTCGGCAGATCAAACGGTGGAGCATATTCTATATATTTACTACAGAGAATATCCATACCTTCATTTTCTATATCAAGGAGTTCAAATGATTCCGAATTAAAATGTATTTCTTCAAATTTTAAATCAGTTTACTTTACTCCATGCTGTTGCAAGTGAACTGCCCCACTGTTCCGTCTGCCGACGGGTCAGCTACACAAAGGGATGTCATTCTTGTGACGCAATGTCACAACCCGACAACTGTAGACTACTGCGTGTTTTGATCCAAGGGAGATTCAGACACTTTCAAAGTTTCAACATTACTGCACAGACCGGATCCCTTCACTAGTATTAAGTTTGTACCATCTTACTATTTTCAAGCATGGTATGTTTCATAGCTCATGCCAAAGTGTCGAAGAGATTTGTCTTTGCTTCCAGTACCGGTACGGCGCATCACGTTGGGCACACCGGTTCTCGTCAGATCACCGAAGTTAAGCAGCATTGAGCTCGGTCAATACTTGGATGGGTGACCGGGTGCTGTACTGGCTGGGCTGATCAGTGTCCAGAATAATAGGAACTGTGGACACTCTCGTGTTCTGGCACATGTAGGCACCGTCGTGATATGACTGAAACAATGTTGAAAACGACGTTAAATCCTACTCACTCAATCACCTGCTTCCAGTACCCAATGATGACACGTGCAAAAAGAAATACTACAAAACGAAGACGAAGGATCCTCTGGACATTCACTTTCAGACTAACTTTGCTCATTTCACTTGTACTATAACAACCGACATCAAGTACAGTTTCTAGAAATCTTGAAACTCCTGAAACTTAGAAAGATAATATCTTGGTGTTTTCCAGTGTCCCTTTTTCGATCTTTTTTGCTCAAATTCGAAATTCTGCAAGCAAAATTATGAATCAATCGTTTGTTCTTAGTAACAATGAACAAAAAGATCCTTTTCTCATTTGCTTACAATTATCGGACAATGGTGGGCCCCAAGATCCTTCAGGATCTCTCGTTATTCTGATAAGTCAGACTGCTCACTTTTATTGCTTTTCATAGTAGTTTGCCCACCATCGTATCTGTGAGTGATTGAGTTAGGGTTTAACGTCGCGTTCAGTGCTATTTCGGCCATATAGCGGCGACATAACTAACTACGATATGATTAACTGGACATGTTCGACTATCCATGTACAGTCATCATGTAGAGGAAATTAATCTGTGGCATTCTATGCATATTGTGGAAGTGAGGAAAGTTTTCAGCCCAAATAACTTGGAAATTTTACAAGTAAATTTCATGTTATTTAGGTAAAACTTACCTCACTTCCAGTGATGCCCACCCCCCTCTGAGAAACACTACTTGACCATGTAGCTCGGTAGAACAAGAAGGAGGATATGGGTGTGAGCGCACGTGTGACTTGCAGGGCGAGATCTGTGTTATTTTTAGAATTCTTCAGTGTGATTCCATTGTGGAAGAAGGAATGCATAGAGTCGAAGTGAGGTCAGTTTTAGCTTGATAACATGAAATTTACTTGTAAAATTTCCAATTTCTTTAGATGACATTTTTTCAGTTTTTCGGGTTTTTCATGTTTTCAGTGTTTTTCGACTTGAGCATTTCTCAGGCCTGTAATATTCAGGTACCAAGTGTAAATAACACAATGATCTATAAGGCAGTTATACTCCATTTCATACTCTGTATTCATAGTGCTGTACTGGCTGAGCTGATCAGCGTCCAGGATAATTGGAACTGTGGACACCCTTGTGTCCTGGCACATGTAGGCACCGTTGTCATGATATGACTGAAAAATTGTTGAAAATGATGGTAAATCCTACTCACTCAATCACTTTTTCGATAGAATTATTGCAGACTTTACTGCAGAATTATTAGAGGTTTTACTCCAGAATTATTGGAGTATCAGTGCATGCAAATATTGATCACTTATGTATTACCTCAGCTGATATTAAGCAATGTTTCATTCGTTACATTCTGTTGTAGAAGCTTTATTTATAAAATGGTTGCTTAGAGCAATTACATGAAAACAGTACATGGCAAGAGGCACTTTATATATTTGGCCTATGTGTCATCGCCTAACATTCAGTTTTTGGCAAAAATTATATGGATGGTAGGGGTCAGAATAAAATACATGTACCATCTGTGCCCCAGTCTGTCTCGTAATGTACATGTTTCTGGAACATCCCTTAAATGAAGCTGACATATCACAAACGTCATAATCCAGTTGTTCTTAATTTCAGAAAACTTCGGACAGTGATAACCGGTCGAGTATTGAAGTTCTTCCTAGAACAAGCCAAGAAGGATAACGACAAGTATTTAGCCTTTTATGAGGATTATGGGCTGTTCTTTAGAGAGGGAATAGTCACCACAATGGAACAGGATGAGAGGGTAAGACTTTCACACCTGTATTTTCTGTTGGTCATATCAGAAGTTACTTGCCCCTTGTGAGCTTCAAGATGAGTTGTAATCAGCCTCAATTTGAGCTGAAATCTATGCCACTCAAACTCCGCCAAAGTGACAAATGTTTCAACAGGTACAAATAAAACACTTTTGACCACAAGAAACTAAACTTGTTTCTACCATCTATGAGAAAATAGGAGGAATCTTTTAAAATAAACGGCATGGCATGCCATTTAATTGTCGACGACAGTGTCAACAAGTGTATACGTGTCCTGCTTGCTGCCTACATATGATCTGCCACTCTACGAGCCATGACGTTATCCCATGGCTGCAGCTGTTCAGCAATCAGATTTGTGAGTATCGCTGCACCAGTCAAACTTCCTGCAGTGACATCATTTTCCTCTCCACGCACAACACATACAAGGTTCGCACAGTCCTGGAATGTCCTTAAATGTCCTGGAAAAATAAAAGTATGCTTTCCAGTACTGGAAAGTCCTGGAAAAATAGTATGTGTCCTTGAAAGTCCTGGAAAATCAATAGAATTACTGTGCTGCGAATCATCCGTCGGCAAATGCTCACTCCAACGATCGGTCATCGCTGTCGGGGGGATTCCCCAGTTCACTGACGTGCCAATTCATTCATAAACATTCGTAGTAAATATAGTAAAACTTCTCGGCCAATCAAATATCGAATTGAGACATCCGTCACTGGGCTCCCATGGTGACGGATATTCACGGCAACCTCCGATCATTAATCTCAGAGAGAAATGTGCATAATGACCTTATGTCACGCCTTTGTCATTTTCATTCTTCGTGGCCAAGTCATCCGGACTACCGGGACTGGCACCTCAAGGAGCCTTTGCACAGAGCGAAGTGCATGGCTTTGCCAAAACACGTTCGATGTTGGAAATATGGGGGAAAGTGCCGTGAAAAGTCGCGCGAAAGGTGCAAAGCACGAATCCTGCTATCAGCGTGAGCGACAAAATATGCGGAGTAATCGAACTATCACATCTTTCTTTGGCTCTTCCACGGCCGATTCAGGCATAATATCGTTTTAAGATTTAATTTGTACGATTATTTACCCATCCGTTGTCCTTTAGATTAGAATCTCTATCTCTGAATGAATTGTTCGTTTTAGTGACATATTTCAAGCCGAAAACGGAGCCATATTCCGCGTGTATTTCATACTTCCTGGTGACAACAGGGGAGATAATCAAGGGTAGATAACCTCTATACATTGCGTTAAGAGCAAATACAATTTGGGTAATCATGCATGCAACTTTGTCCTGGAAAACAGCAATTTTGTCCTGGAAATGTCCTGGAAATGTCCTGGAATTTTGATCTTTCCCAGCTGTGCGAACCCTGACATATTCTGTGGTTAAACAGAAACCCGTCAAAGCAGGCAGCTTTCTCTGACAAGATATTCTTGCATTCAGTGTATATGGCAATCACACTATCATCAAATATAATACCTATGATTCTTTAGTGAACTTCGTTGCTGAAAAACACACAGGATTAAGTTTAAAAATTCATCGATTTTGAGGTTGATTACATCTTCAATAACGTGCACGAGGAAATGATCTTTTTACCCCTCAGCCCGATCGGGCTCAGGGGTATTGTTGTCACCCCATCTATCCGTCTGTCCATTTGTCTGTCTGTCTGTCTGTCTGTCTGTCTGTCCTCTTTTCCCCGGGATTCCATATCTTGAGAACTACTGAAGGCAGGCCGTCGAAACTTCTGTCCAATATATAATGTAATCTGTAGATGTGCCTTTTATATGTTTCATTGGTCAGGTCCTCGTCTGTCTGTCTGTTCGTCAACTTTTCTGTCCATCAGTATCATGGTTTAATTCTAACATTATCTATTATGGGCCTTCTGTGGTAAGCTTCTAAAATCTAGTGGTGGTCAAATCATTTACATTATAATTTCCTTGTATTCAGAAATGTTTTCTTTCCATCCTACTTTCAAAATATTTATGGAATGTTGCAACCATTTCCCCTGATCTAAATCAATCTACATATTACATGCACCAAATGTTCTGCTTGCAGGGTAGTGGACAGGGGAGATAACTGCATAGAATGATCTGCTGGAAAGTGCAGTACAAATTTAAATCTACAGTATAGATCTCCACAACCTTTTTTGCTCGTGAATTATCATTTACCAATTACTCAGTTGGCTTTAATTATGCTTGAGTTGTAATTTATGAAATTTCCATGCCTTGGAAACATTTATAAATGGTAGTTTGGTATTCATTTGTGCCACTGTCAGCATAGCACCTTAAGGATATCTAAGTTATAGTACACAGAGGCTTTATTTTTTAATGATACACTGAATAAAGCCAATGTTTACTTGCTATATCTTTATAAATGTATGAAACAACTTTAAGATGTATTAGGTCTGAAATGAATCTATCCAACTTGATCATGAAAGTAACTGTTTTTACAACAACAAATTGTATTACAACAAAATGTGTTCTCACCCCTCAATAAACGAATGCTGTACTATGAAAATGATGAACAATATGAGCAAAGTAAGCAGTCTTTTGGGGATTTGCAAAAAAAAGGCTCAGCAACCGATAAACCGGGGACAATGCCGCAATGGACAAAAGCCCCGTCCGACATTTAGTTTCAGGCCAGGGCAATAAGATAACAACTTTACACGTTTTTTTTCTGCAGATATGTGGATACCTTAACACTTTTTATACCCGTGTACATAGTAAGGGGTATACTGGATTTCGATTGTCCGTCCGTCCGTGTGTCAGTGTATCCATCTGTTCATCTGTCTGAGTTGTGGCTTGGGTTTGCATTTTGCATGCCATAACTCTCTGCTATGCATCCAAACTTCTACACCCATAAAAACATCTTGGTCTAGACTGTTAAGGGACTGGGGGTTGTAGCACCTCTGGTGCTTCATGTTAAAATAGGTCATAACAAATTCTCCAATTATTTTTAGGGCAGTTGATTCTTTAGAGACTGAACCATTACAGAGAAGTATTGAATTGAAAGTAAAATAACCATTCAGTTAAAAATTTACAAAAATTTCAACTTAGTTAATTACAAACACAAAATATCTACAACAAAAGTTTAATATCCCCATACTTTATGAGTTCGTAATATTCATCTTTAAGTTGAAGATTTACAGAGAACTATGAATGTAAGCAATTGCTGTGTATTCCTGTGTTTGATAGGAGGAGATCTCAAAGCTGTTGAGGTTTGAGTCCTCTAAGACAGATCCTGGACAGCGTGTTAGTTTAGAGGACTATGCCCAGCGTATGAAGGCTGGGTCAAGGACTATCTACTATCTCTCTGCTCCCAGGTATTACATATATACATTTTACCATCTGGCTGCTCACTAGTACATGTAGTTTTATTTCTGAAACAATGCAGTGACATATCCCATTATTTAATCTGGTGAAGTTCAATTTGAATACATGTACATAGGAATGGATATAAAATTGGTTATAGCCTTTATAAATCAGCTAAGCTTGTGTTACTGTTAAAAATCACAAGAACTGTATTTTCTCACTCCAAATTATTGGCATGTAATTTTAATATTAGGCGTTAATTAAGTTATTGTATTATTAGGTAGTATAACGAGTCTGTGTTTTATGTTGACAGCCGTCAGCTGGCAGAGACATCCCCTTATTACGAGGCATTCCATAGAGAGGACATTGAAGTTCTGTTTCTCTATGAACCATACGATGAACTGGTCCTGATGAATCTCGGAAAGTTTAATAAGAAGAATTTGAAATCCATAGAAAATGAAGTTGCAGAAGACAGGAATGATACTGAAATGACCCAGGAATCTACAGGTAAGTCAGACATATCCCGTGAAACAACACATTAGTCACACAGCTTCACCAGCCTGGGTGCTGGAGTAATAAAGTTGCTCTTATGTGCACAGAGCAATTCTGGTGGAAGGGGTATTGTCGTCATCAGCGGCCAGCGGCTGCCTATCTGTCTATCTGTCTGTCTGCCCATGCATATTCGATACGAACACAGTAGCTCTTGAAAGACTATAGCTAGGCTCTCTAAAGAGGATGTTCATACTAACAGGATGTTCATACTAACAGGATGCTCGTACTAACAGGATGCTCGTACTAACTGGATGTTCATACCAACAGAATGCTCATACTAACAGGATGCCCATAGTAACAGGATGCTCATACTAACAGGATGCTCATACTAATAAGATGTTTATACTAACAGGATGCTCATAGTAGCAGGATGCTCATACTAACAGGATGCTCCTAGTAACAGGATGCTCATCGTAATAGGATGCTCATACTATAACAGGATGCTCATACTATAACAGGATGCTCATAGTAACAGGATACTCATACTAACATGATGCTCATACTAACAGGATGCTCATACCATCAGGATGTTCATAATAACAGGATGTTCATAGTAACAGGATGCTAATGCTAACAGGATGTGAATACTAACAGGATGCTCATACTAACAGGATGTTCATACCAACAGGATGCTCATGCTAACAGGATGTGCATACTAACAGGATGCTCATACTAACAGGATGCTCATACTAATACTAACAGGATGCTCATACTAACAGAAGCATGCTCCATCATTCGCCAATTTACTATCGGACATGCTCATCACGGAGAACAACTGCCATTGTTGTCCTTGCCAGTATGAGCCAACGGTAGGGTCGATATATACCAGCCAATTGAAGAAAAATTCATTTCAATATGTATTCTGGGATACTGTAAAGCATCATATGGCCCAGACAATAACTGACCTGTACACAGTCCCAGAGTTGTGGTTGAGATTTGGAGTCAAACCATCATTCATGTAATTGAGGAGTTGATAGATTTGTCTTGTTGTACATTCGGACCTTCAAGTGCCGCCTATATTTCCTATATTTTTTACTCGTTCCTATATTTTCCTCAAAACCTCCTTTTGTTTCCAATATTTTTTCAATCTTTCTTGAAGCAAGCAACAGAAGGGGGCTCCTTAATCTCACCCCTAAGACCACATTCAGTCAAAATCATTTAATTAAACACCAGAAAACTACCAAGTTTAGAACCTACGAAGTAGTAGTGACCGGTCTTACACTCCTTTATTTCCTTTTTTTTTAATAAGAAAATTTCTATATTTTGGCAAATTTCCTCCTATATTTTCACTGTGAGCCACTTGAAGGCCTGGCAGTACGGTTCATCTGGCCTGTGAGGAATGTATAGTCTAAATTTATATTGTAAACGAAGGTGTTATTTGCTTTCAGATGAGTCCTCACTTGACAAGGATCAGTCTGATTCTTTACTGGGCTGGCTTCAGGTCGTCCTCACTAATAAAGTCAATAAAGTGAAGGTAAAACACATTGATCGAATCATTTACATGTATATCATACCTTATTATTTATAGCATACCTTATCTCCAGTTTGAGAGAAATGTTTGCAGTTGAATTCATTTGATAGCTTTGTCTAATAATTCTTTTGAAATCCATTTGTGCAGATCATTTGAAAGTTTTATTCTCTATAAATCATACAGTAAGAGCTTCCACAAAAAACTTTTATCACATCTTAAATTAGATTCAAATGTATAATATTTATGACCCAAATCGTAAACCTGCTTTGCTTATGCCTAATCTCCATGAGGAAGAACAATACAAACTGTTAAAAACGGAAGTTAAAACCAAAAGTTGTCTCCCCCTGGGGAGTTGTCTGCCCCTAGGGGAGCTCTCTCATCCCAGCGAGGTTACTATATAAG
The DNA here is from genome assembly GCA_036873755.1 of Hanleya hanleyi. Classification (NCBI taxonomy): domain Eukaryota; kingdom Metazoa; phylum Mollusca; class Polyplacophora; order Lepidopleurida; family Hanleyidae; genus Hanleya; species Hanleya hanleyi. Next base: position 67,772 of record JAVTVY010027599.1, read on the forward strand.
CTCTGCCCACGCCATTCATATCCTCTTTCTCTGTTTGTACTCGAGTAGTGCACATCAAGGAAGTGTTAAAGCAGTACAGCTGTGTTGTTGTTGTAACCGACGGTTATATCCTTTTTGCTTGACTTGTGTTTCTTTTTCGGGAAATCTTCTTGCATTAATTATGTCTGAGGTTTCTGTTCCGATTTCTAATTCTTGTCGTGCGTGTGGGCAAGTTTGGACCCGTTTGGACGCCCACACGGTTTGTTTTGCTTGTAAGGTTTTGTGCTATCGGCAAGCCATGTGTGCGGAGTGTTTGTTGTGGGATTCGTCAACCTGGAAGAAATATGCCCAGGCCCGACGTGCTTATTTATTGCGTGCCTCTGAGGATCCTACTCTATCGGAGGTCGATAGACGGCTTTTGGAAATTGCGCTTGTGAATGACATGAATTACAAGCGTCTAGTCCGCATTCATAATCCAGCCGTCGTCCATTAGAGAATATCCGCGTCCATAATCCAAAGAACTATTCCATATTCCATATAACAGTATTAGCACCAAATTCAAAAAGACAATCATTGTATACATAAACATAGGCTTCCTGAAAGAGAGAAGCGGTTAACAGTTTTCAATGATGCCGGCAAGACATCATGATGTTCCAAAAATATCAAATCCGTATCGCTGATCAGTATTCTTAATCCATAATATTCGTTGTAAAGTCGTCATCTAAAGAATGATGTATCTCAGTCACGCTTTGATTGTGACTGTTCATATGAGTACCATGAGGATCTTGAAGTACATGGGTTCATACGGCCCCTAGCCCCGGGTTAAGCGGAATTAGACACAAGTTACGAAACGTAGCGCCATAGATCTTGCACGCTACGTTCGTATTTTGCTATCAGCATGCGATATGTATCGCCAAATTTGAGAAACTTTGAGTGGAGGCGCTTGGTGGAATAGCCCTGTTTTATAAGTTTCTGCAACAATGTTTTGTGACGTTGATTAAAATCATCACATTTAACACAGGATCTAGCAAATGCTACTAAGCGAGATATGTATACGCCATATGCAGGTCCCACTGGAATATTATTATCCAGAAAGGGATAGTTTACGATGTCGAAATTGTAATCATCTCTTTTGTCATAAAGTCGACGAGAGAGAATGCCCGCTTCATTTTTATAGAGATAGAGATCTAAATAAGATGTGCCTGTAGGGCTATCTGTAGTTTCCTTCAAATCCAGTGAAGGTGGATATATACCCTTCACTGCGTCATTTATATAGCGATTATCCACAGCGAGAAGATCGTCTATATAGCGTTTGGTGAATGAGAAGGAACGGGCTTTGAATGGATCGGTTTTTGAAAGCGCCTGCATATAGTCATATTCATAAGAGAACAGATACAGGTCAGCCAACGGGTGCACAATTAGTACCCATTGGAATACCTATATGCTGCTGATATATTGTGTTGCCAAATTTCACATAGATATTTTTAATGAGAAATTCAAGCAACTCTATAAGCAAAGAAACATCCCATGAATGATATCTCTTGTATGTAGTCGAGCTAAAGAATGCTTTATGGCTTCCGACATTAATATATCTACGATCAGTTTTCTTGAACACAGATACTATTAATGAACTTATACGGTCAATAAGAGGGATTGTAGTATAGAGTCGAGAAATCCCATGTGGATACATGTCTACGGTATGTGACCTTTAGCATCAAGTTCTTCCGTAAGACATTTTGAGTTTTTCAATATCCACATACATTCAACGCCAGAGTTCTTAGAAATAGAGGCGCAATACCTTTCCCAAAATGCTTTTACCTCCTGAAGGGCCCTCGTTAATAGGGTTGAAAGAAGCTTGGTGGTGCAGCTTCTAGAACCAGCTATGAATCTAGCTTTGTATGGTGATTTATGCATTTTGGGAGTCCAGTATATTTTGGTATGTCGTTATGATTGGTTGGAAGACAAATACCTCTTTCCCTGAGAAACTTTTTGTGATTGTTAAATAAATCTTCCAGAGTAAATGCAGTTTGGGAGTAAGTAGACGTATTTGATGAAGATATGTCGACACTCAATTCTTTAACCAGCACCTGGTAATAGTAATATTTACATATGAATATTATATTATTCGGAGCTTTGTCTGCTGGGACTATGACGAATTTACTCTGGAAATTTGCTAGAACTTCTTGCGAATTGAGGTTTCTCAGTACTTGTTTTGCTTGGGGAAGAGTACTTCTGTCAATACGGCGGATTGTTTCAACGACCTTGCTCTTGGTGAGGTCCAGCCAATCAGCGAGTACTGTAGGTTCAACTTTTTCTCGCTTAGACCAATCAATAACATACTGTTCTAATGCAGACAGGACTATCTTCTGGTCAGCCTTCAGATTTATTCTTCTTGGCTCTCTATATTTAGGTCCTTTCATCAGGAGTAATTTCAGATCCTTATCACTCACCACATCAAGGTCACCAGTCACAATATGTTTGCATGGTGTATAGATAAAGTTTGATAATTCACAATCACAACTATAGGATCCAATGAGGATCTCGGGGGGTGTAGGTTTAGATTTGTCACATAGGTTTCAAAGTCCGGTATCATCGGCATCTGTAAATATTCCACCGAGTGGGACCGTGGTACAGGAAGATAATAATCAGCTTCTAGACAGTCTGACCTCGACCGGTATTGCGTTGTCTGGAGTCCCTGTCAAACCGGTTTCATTGTTCAACCCAACAAAGGCCTCTAGATCCAGGTCGGTTTTACCGGAGCGGTCCATTGTCTCCATCGGACAAAAGAATGGGACTTCGCCGCATGTCATCTCACCTTCGCCTTTGTCAATCGGTTTTTTCGCATGCCGTTTCTTCCAAAGGAAATAAACATCGTCGTGTGGCAACTTCACCTTTACGGTTTAAATCTTCTGCTGGTTTATCTAAAATTGTCTCTCGTTCTATGGAGGGTCGTTCGGACCCGACTTTGAATGTTCAAATTGCGGACTTGCGATCTCCGGTTGCTACGTATGTTGATCCGTCACATCGTCGTTCCCGTGCTTCTAAATGACGCTCATGTACATCGCAACGCCGTTCACGTTCTCGTTCGCCTGTACGGAGTTTTGTTCCTCCGCGACGTTCTGTTACGCCGCCTCGTCGTTTGTATTCGTCCGTACGTCGTTCTCATTCACCTGTTCGGCGGCCTCGTTCTCCTGTTCTTAGATCTCGTACACTGGTTCGTCCTAGTACTATTTTACGGCCTTTCCGTTCTCCGGCACGCCGTTTGCCACGTCGTTCTGTCTCACCTTCCCATCAAGGTCGCCAAGTTCGTCAGTCGCAGACTCCATTTCTTGATCAATCAGTTGATCACGGTTTATCAACCTCTCGTCGACGTCACATCACTCGTTCACCCACACCGGTTTCGACGATTTCGTCTGATGATCATGATTCCTCTTCTTCAGCGGAGAGTTCGGAGGATTCGTCTATGATGCCTTTTCCGGATAAAATGAAGGCGGTTTTGGCGCTTGTTCCGGATATGCCTGTTTCTTCGAATGTTTCTTCTGCCGTGTTCGCGTCTATGTCGCTAAAAACACCTATCTCATGCGCTCCGTCACCAGCTTGGGAGTCTAATTTAGAGGATTTTGCTCTTGTACTCCCAGCCTGATCACATTTGATGGCAAGTTTAGCGGGCAGTTTAATGTCTAAGCTAGGAAATGTTCCAGGATAGTTGACAGGACACCGACCACTGTAATTTGATGTGACAAGCAGCAGAGTAGAAACCAGCCTTATCTCAGTGGGCTTGGATATAAATCACTGTTAAAAACCACAAGTTATGCAACGTGTTATATCTGTCGCGGATTGGTTTCTGTTGGCTACTTCTCGGATTGCCTTGGATCCTGCGTTACGCCTAGACGATGGGTCGGCTTCTTTGTCCCCTGGTCGCCTGGCCTATTTGCGTGCTTTCGTTGACACTCTCATTAAAGCTAACCGTCATGTCATTGAGGTCGGTTCTTTTTCTTATGTTTCGCTTCTTCAAGCTCAGCGTAATGCGTTACTTAAGGTGGTCAAGCCTGACGTTCCATACTTTGTTAAGGATCAATTGCTTCGTCAGCCATTATCCTCTAAGTTGGTTTTCAACAATGCTATCGAGTCCGTCATGCCTGCTGTTCGTGAGGAACGGACGTCTCGTTTGATTTCTGCTGTGACTCGACGTCCTGCTTTTCCGTGGATCGGAGACCTAAACGGGGTCGTACTTCCAATCCCACCCAACATGATGTGGTTCCTCGGGGTAGTTTTCGTGGCTTCGACAAACCTCCAAGAGGCCGGGTGGGCGGCCGTCTACAGTATTTCTGTGAGAATTGGCGGCTTATAACGGACGACGAATGGATTATAAAGATCGGCTTCCTATTCAATTTTCAGTCCCTGCCCAAACTCATCACTTGGCCTCGTCCCTCCCGACTGCCAGTTCCCACAGGTCACATGCAGACACTTCTGTCCTCGGTCACCACACTCATCGACAAGGGAGCCGTCAGAGAGTTACCACAAACCGAAGACAGCGTAGGATTCTACAGCCATGTTTTCCTGGTTCTGAAGAAAGATTCGGACCAGATGAGGATGGTAATCGACCTCAAGACATTAAACAAGCATCATCTAATCACCCCTCCTCATTTCAAGATGGCGTCTGTATCATCGATTCGGGCCCGCGTACATCACCGGGATTGGTTGGCCTCAGTCGATCTTCAGGACGCTTATCTCCATATTCCTATTCATCCTAGTCATCGGCGTTTCCTGCGTTTCACTATCAACGATCGTCGGTTCGAGTGGCAAGTCCTTCCGTTCGGAATCAACATCGCCCCCTGGCTATTCATCCGTATCACTTCACCAGTCATGGCGTTTCTACATCTTCGGGGCATTCAAATCGAGGTATATATCGACGACATCCTTTTGTGGGCTGCAGACAAGTCCCTTCTCAACGCGCAGGTCCGTTTCACTCTGCTTGTTTTACGTCATCTCGGCTTCATTCCTCATCCTCTGAAGTCGGAGTTGGTCCCGGCGCAAATTCGCCGTTACATCGGGGCGGTGTTCGATACTCGTCTACAACTGGTACGCCCTCCAGAGGACCGTTGGACCAAAATTCAGCTGTTGATACTAAAGTTTTTGTCATCAACGTCTCAGACACGTCAGCAGTGGCAAAGTCTGCTGGGTTTACTTACTTCCACGCAGGACCTTACTCATTACGGTCGTCTCCAGGTTCGGCCACTGCAGTACCATCTGTCTCCTTATCTACAGACGTCTTCCCTCAATCCTGCGGTTCCGGTATTGACGTCTCTACATCCACATCTGATTTGGTGGCAGTCCCGCCACAATGTTATGCGGGGAGTTCCATTCCGATTTCCGGCCCCAGTTCACCATCTTTACACCGATGCTTCAGAGACCGGCTGGGGAGCCCATCTGGATGGCCTGGAGGTGTCCGGCAGATGGTCGACTTTGGATGCCAGACTTCACATCAACCTTCTGGAGATGAAGGCAGTCATCCTAGCAGTTCAACATTGGAGTCGGCGTCTCATGAATTCGTCTCTTCTCATCGCGACGGACAACTCTACGGTCATTGCCCACATCAACAAGATGGGTACCACCCGATCGCTCGCAACGTTTCGTCTGGTGTGGGATCTTTACGACTGGGCTCTCATTCATCACTGTCATCTCAATGCTCGCCATGTTCCGGTCGGCTCAATGTCTTAGCGGACCGCCTGTCTCGTCCTGACACCGTTCTTCAGACCGAATGGCAACTTCATCCGGAGGTTTTTCGTCAGATCTGCAGCGTCTGGGAGTCTCCCTTGATCGACCTCTTTGCGACGAGGAACAATGCGCAGCTGGCCCTCTTCGTCAGTCCGATTCTGGACCCTCAAGCCTTCGCCATCGACGCTCTTTCAATCAACTGGGACAACTTCCTGGCTTATGCCTACCCACCTATGGCCCTGATTCAGGAAGTTCTTCAAAAGATTTCTCAACACGACTGCGTCATTCTGCTCGTTGTTCCATGGTGGCCTCGTCGTCAGTTGTTTCCGGTTCTGGTTCCACTTCTCACTGCTCCGCCGCGTTGGCTTCCAGTTTGGCCCAGCCTGTTAGGTCAACCGCACGGGATTCTTCATCACAACCCACGGTGGCTCAACCTACACGTCTGCAGACTATCCAGAATGCACTCTCAGTCCAACGATTTTCAGCAGAGGTTGCACGGACGATGGTTTCAGCCAATCGATCTTCCACATCGCAGCTCTATCAGGCGAAATGGGCCTATTTCGTCTCCTGGTGCCGAGTACGTGATGCCGATCCCGACTCTGCCTCTATTTCCCTCGTAGCTAACTTCCTCCTTCACCTTCACCGTGATAAGAAATTTCAAATCAGCACCATTGAAGGGTATCGATCTGCTTTGGCTAGGGTGTTACGTCTTACCTCCGGCAGCGACATTAGCCTAAATGACAATATCTCTGCGCTCATTCGGGCCTTCGCGACAGTCTCGCCATACTCGCCAGCTGTTACCGAAATGGGATATCAGTGTGGTTCTGTGTGCTCTGATTCGTCCGCCCTTTGAACCCTTACAGTAGGGAGTTCAGCTCAGGGGCTAAATGATGTACGAATTTAATGAAAAACACAATTTCACTGTCCTGCAACTTTGCGTGAATTTACGTGCTAAACATCCGTAAAATGAATTGTTTTTATCAGACAGTGTCCTACAATAAATATTCTTTAAACTCCTTGTGGTTTTTATTGATTTCTCTTTGCTATTTCATCGTACATGTTAAACATTTCATGTCCAAATTCGGCCAGAGACTGTACCAGCGAAAGACGGACGTCGCCATATTTATCAAAACAGTCGAAACTCCGACGTTCGTCATCAGGGAGCCAATGGAAAAATGTCTTTCAAACGAACATGGTTTTAAAACGAGAATCTCGTAGATTGTCGTGATATGCGTGGTTTCAAAAATTTCCCACGGGAAGGACTTACCAGGTCAATTTTCTTCGTTGGTGGCCGGCCGACGGACGACCATGGAGGCCGCAGCTAGTCTCACGCGTACAGTCGGAAAGCTGAATGTATCCTGCGCCTTTTGAACTGGAAGATTTTGATAAATTTAAGCCAGCTATTCCACGAAATGTCTCTGGAAAAAACAGTCCCCTCCACTTCCGAAGTTGCCGCCATTTTGTGACGCTTTCCTATGAACCCGATTCCTATCACCTCCCCTTTACCTCACTTCCTGAATTCGTTGGGAGTATGAAAACACATTGGTGGTTTGCCAACCCTGTTCCCGCTGACTCAAGGCGCTGACTCAAGGGAGATAATTGAGTAGTAGCTTTTGGCATCAGATTAACTGTCTTCAGTTTTCCAGCTGTATTGACCATATACGTGTTATGATCTTTGAAAAATAATTATAATATCGTTCTCTCAACAGAATATTCTTACAGTTATTGTGATAATTAATTTCTTCATTATTTATTTAAATTAAGTTCCTTATTTTTTCCATATGCAAAATCTTCATTTTTCTTATTATTTTTTTTATTATTTTTTTTTTTAACAAAACTATTTTAATACAGGGAATAGGTGTGCTCAGGTTTTAGATAAAATGGGAGGTTCTTGTATACATTTTGAATTCATCTTTCTAGAGTATTTGAAAAGATAATTACTTTTTTTTTACCACACCCCCCCCATCCCCACCCGGCATGGGGCATATACAGTTTTTAATCTAGGTGGCAGCCATCTTGTTTTTTTATCGCAACTTTCATTTCTTCTTCTGATACTTTGCCAGATATCTCAAATATTTCAAATTTGGGTAGCTGAAGACATATGGTGGTGGTCATTTGCTGTTTTGATTCCCCTAAATGTCCATTTGATCTGAATTCAGAATATCTGTAATATGCAAATTTATGCAAATGAGCGGATTATCTTCATTCCGAGAGAAAAATAAATATATTTTTTGGAATCGTCATAAAAAATTGACTTGAAGTGTGTCGTTTTGGTGAAATTATATGAAAAATGGTCAATATTGTTACATTTTTGTCTCTATTTTGCGATTTTGTCCCCTTTTTCAGTGCCATGGGTCCAATGTAGGAGTATATGATCAGAGTTCCGAAAGAATGTCCTTTATAGGGATCTTCAAATGACACGAGCTTCGCTAATACTTGATCGATTTCAATTTCGTAAACTGAGATATATTCCTCTCAGAACTAAATTTGATAAAAACTTGATTGTCTGGATGATAATGTAAAATAAAATTTGAGCTGAACTCCCTACTTACAGTCCTCTTCTCTCAAAGCTGTTGCCTACAAGACTGCTTTTCTGGCGGCTTTTGCTTTGGCGTCTGGAGTGTCTGAACTTCATGCTCTTGAGAGATCATCTATGACCTGGACGGCGGATTGGTCTCGCATCTCCTTTCGACCTGTTCCTGAGTTCATCGCCAAAAATGAGTCTGTTCGCCTAGGTCCGTGTGCTCAACGTTTGTACTCCATCCCTGCGTTATCAGACTCCGTGCATGACCTTGAAGAAGACCTTCTGTTATGCCCTGTTCGAGCCATACGCCACTATCTCACTCGTACCGATCCCGGTCGGGGCTCTCGTCGTCTATTATTCTTGTCCCTTCGGCCGTCTGCAGTGCGTGACATTACTAAGAATACCATTGCTTCGTGGTTGAAGAAGACCATAAAGTGGTCATATCAATTGGCCATTGACGCTCCCCCACTACTATCTACTGCTTCTTCTCATGAAATTCGTGCCATCGCTACGTCATGGCCTTTATGGAAGAACTTGTCCCTTCATGACATTGTCCAGTCCTGTGCATGGACGGCAAATTCTACCTTCACTAATTTCTATCTGAGGGATATGTCAGTGCAATCAGATAGAATGACCACGCTTGGGCCGCTGGTGGCTGCCCAGCACGTGGTCAAGTAACTTTTAAAAAAGAGTGGGGGGTGGGGCATTTATCATCAGCGCAGCAAGTCAGCCAGCTTGCTGTATCATCTCATCTCATCTCTCAATCATAACATATGTCCACATACTACATGATCACCTAAGAAAGAAGTAATAGGTCAGCTTGCCAGCCATCGACTCTCAAGTCATCAATCAAGGCCTGACACAATGGTGAGTTTTAATCTTTGCCTTTACTGCAGATTTGCTTGTGTCATTTCAGGTTGAAGCTATGACCTTCTTCTAGATCATCTCAGCTGAGTCACCTGCGGTCAACTCACAAGTTCAACGTACAAAGAACTGACACTTTTGTGAGTACTATGTTTGTTTCAGGTTACCAGTGTCAGCAACAGGGATTAAAGTACAGAAAGTTGACGTAAGACGGAGAGTAGACTCAGGGCAACCGCTGTCAACTCTCAACTCATCTTACAAGACCTGATCAAGCTTCAAGGACTAAAGTACAGAGAGTTGACATAAGACGGCTTGTGGACTGAGGGTGGTGTAAGATGGACACCGTGTATGCTGCGGATAGCAGGTAGATCGCCTCTTCCCTGTTCATACATTGCTTACCATTCAAATACTCACAGCGCCTCAAGGCCGGAGTTCCTTCGCATTGGTAATATTGTGTACCACATCCACGATCACAGCTACATGGATGGAGACACTCAAGATAAGTAACTACTATATCGACTCCATGAATTACCCACTGCGTCACCGACCAGGGTTCCTCTTGTTGAGTATTAATGTGTCATGTCTATGCCCATGTCTGTGTCATCTCAGCGGTTACTCAGCCTGCTATTGGAGCTACAACAAGGCCGAGGTGCCCACCTCCATATGTTGGTAGTGAGGCATAAGCAAAGCAGGTTTACGATTTGGGTCATAAATAATAAACATTTATAAACAATGTTAATATTTTTAACCAAATCAAACCTGCTTTGCTTTGATTGTCGCTCCCTTCCTTCCCCTCATTCCACGGCCTTGCACACTACAGGTCTCGGATTATTACAATGAGAAAGAGGATATGAATTGGCGTGAGCAGAGCTTATATAGTAACCTCACTGGGATGAGAGAGAGAGAGCTCCCCTAGGGGCAGACAACTCCCCAGGGGGAGACAACTTTTGGTTTTAACTTCCGTTTTTAACAGTTTGTATTGTTCTTCCTAATGGAGATTAGGCATAAGCAAAGCAGGTTTGATTTGGTTATAAATAGTAACATTGTTTATAAATGTTTATTGTTATAGGCCTTCGTGTTTGGAATTAAGTATGCGAGCTACAAATAGCTCACGTCAAAATATTTAGGAGAGGGTATTTGAAAGTCAGGCGAGTGGTTGCAATATAATACAATATAAAATTTGACAGTTTACCTGAGCTAAAAATCACTTTCGTGACATGAATTTACGTGATTGTTTGTGTGCAGGTGAGCTATCACTCACGCTAAACACGAAGCCCTATATTTTCTCATATTTTCTATCTTTGTTTGCGTTGTGCATTGTGCAGTCTTCATTATAGCCTGAATACAATTCACTCGTGTTAATTATGATCATGTTACTAAAGTGATTAGTAAAATGAATAGGAAATGAAATCAACGAGAAATAGGCTGATTTAAACTTTCTTCAATATTTGATCTGCAGACAAGTGTGACTAATTTGAAAGGTGCTGTGAGTCTTGATATTGACACAGACATGATGCCATTCGGAAAACTGAAAAGAGAGACCCTCACCAATGCCAAAATACTTCTTCATAAGATTGGGTAAGAAGCCATACTTCTAGTTGCTATTGGTTACGACCATCTCTTTAGAATCATTAAGTTTAGAAGTATCAAACTTCGATCACATATTCATGTGGTTGTGGAACACCAACTGCTTATTGCCAGCAATTGCTTGTTTCTTATCGAAGACCTTATTTGAAAACACATATATGGCTCAGGGTTTTTTTTTTTTGCATGGTTCATGTGAACAAAACAAAACATTGAAGCTGCTAGTATCATAATAATCACCTGTCAGTCAATGGCAGACTGTGCATAACAGAGCTCTTAGGTTGTTCATCCTGCTGCTTAATACCTGAATTTCAATTACAGAGATATTGTTGATGCTGTGGACAAACAGAGGAGCGACTGGGAGAAATGTGACAAATTAAAACTATGGGAAAACCTTGATCAGGTCAGTATTAATTGTCCCCTGAAGGGACTTGAGGAGGACTATAGAATTTGGGTCTATCCATCAGTCTGTTCGTCACACTTTTATATTCGGGCAATAAATCAGATGGATTGGCATATTGAGTACCAAACAGATTGGGCTCTCTGAGGATCCATTGTGATCAGTGTCTGCAGAGCCTAATTTTCGAAATTCAAAATTTGGTTAGGTTTTTGTTGGGGTTGGGGTTTTGATGGGGTATGTTTGTTTGGGTCATCGTCACCGTGTGACCAATAAAGCCCAACTCGCACTACGAACAATTTGTTGTATTAGAACAGAACAGTTTGTTCGTGTTTTTGTTCGTGGTAACCTCACACTGCGAACATTTTCTCTTGATCGCCTGTCGCCGCGATCACGCAGCGAGGCCATTTTGTTGTCATGTGAGAGCGGCTTTGTCACATGACCGACAGCTGCCAGTTGATTGGATAACTGTTGGTAAATGTTCGGCAAAATGTTTGCGATCACCACACACTGAAGACAAAATCTTGTTTCAGGGCAAAACATGTTCGCAAAATCAAACAAGTTTGATCTCACGAACATGTGTTTTCTGTTTCTGGGCACCTCACACTGCAGACAAAACATGTTCTGAACAGTGTTTTTATCGAGCCCGTAGCTTTAGCTGCGGAAAGCTCGATATAGGTGCCACAATGATGTCCGTCTGTCTATTTGTCTATCTGCAGGACCAAGTAAATGTTAAAGTTTTGGACTTAAAATTTTTTTCCTCAGGACCAAGTAAATGTTAAAGATTGATCCTAAGGCCTGCCCGACTGCCGAACCCTCATATTTCAGATGCTCACATCGGGCTACACATATTGAACTCATCCACTGTCCTCGGGAGCATGTGTCCCCACCCTGGGACTCCCAGGACTAAGTAATGCAGCGTGCTTTGACCTTAGAAAATTCTGTCCAGCAGCTTCTCAGCCTCACCTATGTTTCCTAAACTAAGGCCGCCCCAATCCCGAACTCTCTGGCCTCCAAATGCTCACATCGGGCTACACATATTGAACCCATCCACTATCCTCGGGGAGCATGTCCCCACCCCTGGGACCTCCGGACCAAGTAAATGTTAAAGTTTTGGACTTAGAAAATTCCTGTCCAGCAGCTTCTCAGCCTCACCTATGTTTCCTAAACTAAGGCCAGCCCGACCCCCCGAACTCTCTTCTATTCCAAATGCTTACATCTGGCTACACTTATTGAACCCATCCACTACCCTCGGGGACCATGCCCCATCCCTGGGGCACTGAGCCCCACCCCATATCTCCTAAAGTAAGCTTTGCCCGACCCCATACCCTCAAATAGTTTGGGAGCTCAGATCATCCTGTACACTTATTCAACCCATCCACTACCCCCGGGAGCATGTCCCCACCCCTGGGGCACCGAGCCCCACCCTATATCTTCTAAACTAAGCTTCGCCCGACCCCATACCATCATATTTTTCCACAGCTTACATGATCTTACACTTATTCAACTCATGCGCTACCCATGGAAGCATGTCCCCACCCTCGGGGCACTGTGCCCCACCATCCATCACCTAAACTAAGTTTTGCCCGATCCCATATCCTCATATTTTCCTGAAGCTTACATCATGCTACACTTATTCAATGCATTGCCCAACTCCATACCCTCATATTTCAATTTCTAATTTTATATCTCTTACATGTGATACTAACCTGTTATTAGGCATGAGATGCAGTGTACATTGTATATACAGGCATACATACCAAATGACCTACAGTATATTCCTTTATAGTATTTACTAATAGTTTGGTGACATTATTTTATTTCAGAAGTACAATATCAAAATAACCGGTGGGGGAATCCCGCAGTACCGAAACCCTGTTAGTTTTAATTTCGTGTCGCCTTAAATGAAGGATGTTATTTTCTTAAATTTTGCTATCAAATTCCGATTGACCCTAAAGCTTTTGCACAACCATATTTGTGTCCACACATTTAACTTATTATATCAATTATTATGGAGCATGACAGTATGATTGGACACAGTTGTCATTGTATTCTTTTATTTGCATACAAATGTGAGGGTTTACCGCAGTGCTGGTGTCCCATTGCATACTGGAAATGATAGCTTTACTCCAACTATTGCATTGTTATTAGCTTTGTTTGTTCACATATGACACAAAGTTACACCAAGAACGTGCTCCAAATTGCGCACCTATTGTTCCTAACTATACATGTACATGTATTCATCAGATCTATGCAATGGAATGTGTAAGCTTACTTTTGAGAAGAAAAAAAAATGTAATCTTTATTTGAAGTTTTATAATATAGCCAATGATGTGCAACCTCAAATGATGTGCCACCCTGAAGGGCTCGATCTTTTTGCGAAGCTGCATGTGTTCTAATAGAACAAAATGTTGGTAGTGTGACTTGGGCTTGAGGTTAGGTGCGACATTAAACTTCAAAACAACCAACCAACAATTCGATAAGATGTCACTTGAGATTGCGCTTCGTCTAGATTTCCAGCATGTCTAGATGGCGCCAACTAGTCACCTTGGGCTGACCTTGACAAAATGTAAATAATGGTCAATATCTGAAAGACGAATTGAGCTACCCTCTAAATTTGTCCATATGCTGCCTTATGTGACCGTCTAGGTCATTTAAACTCTGTACTGACCTTGACATATTTTATAGGTCAAAAAGATCGAATTGTGAACATCAGTAATGTATGCTACAGCTTATAGCGTTGGACACACCGTTTCTCGTCAGATCACTGAAGTTAAGTAACGCTAAAGCTCGGTCAATACTTGGATGGGTGACCGGGTGCTGTACTGGCTGGGCTGATCAGTGTCCAGGGTAATAGGAACTGTGAACACTCGTGTTCTGGCACATGTAGACACTGTCGTGATATGACTGAAACAAGGTTGAAAACGGCGTTGAACCCTACTACTCACTCACTCATATTATTTGGGCAACAATTTCAGATTTAATCTTGAGTTATCGTATTACATATACCTCATATGGACGATTATACCGAGTTCACTAGAAACCCTTGTCATGAGAATTTTGAGTGGTGAAAGCAACATCAGGGGTACTATTTTCTGCTAGCTATTTTGCTAGATACAAGTTTTGTTTCACCCTACCTTAATATTCTTAAGAGTATTTCGTAAGTTATTTCAAATCTTTAAAAGTTCTTCGAAAATGCCATTGTTGCAAAAAGTCCTATTTGTCTTTTATATAAAACATAATCCATTAACCTCATGATTTCAGATTGGACGGCTCAGCAGTCATTACTTCCAGCTCATCCCACAAAAAGGATATCAGTTTGAGAGAATCAACCCATTAGATAATTATGATCTCCTCGTGCAACAACTCGATGTCGTCAACAACCTTCTGGATTACGAAGTGGCCGGAAAGATTATGTTAGGGGCACAGTACAGAAAGAAAGGTAATTGATGCTCTTGAATTCGTTTGAACTGAGGTATGTAAGTCACTTGCTTCTTGAAAAAAAGGGGGAAAGGGGGGGGGGGTCAGAGTATGTCTTGACATGTACAAAGAATTTGATTTCCGATTCAATATAACCAAGTTCTATTCAGCACTTGCGCTCTTGACCAGATGGCAATTATCGTCAGACATGTCTCCTGGTTTTCAGTGAGGTATGCAGTATGGGATCCTTTGTCTCAAATATTAAGCTAGGCCTGAAAACAAGAGGTGTCTGTTGCATGAGCAATAACAGTATGACATTCCTTGTCATATCCTGTCAAGCTGTATATTTAGTCCTAATGATAAGACGCGATTCTGCTTTAATAACCTGTCAAATGACAGTCTTCTTGTCTTTACAGTGCACACCTTAATCACAGAGTGCAGTTCCATTCCATTTGTTTGCCTTTTCAGAGATAAATCCATTGGACTATGTTTATAGAGCGCTCAACTGTAAGGTTCGCCTCATGGATGAAGATGACCCCATGACTCAATACATTCTCCATTATGTCAACTGCGCAGGTAAAAGCTGGCCTTCTATTTCCAAAGTTTGTATTTGTCACCATGTCTCCGTCCCATCTTCTACTAACAGTGTTTATGGGTCATAAACTGAACCATTTACAACCCTCGTATATCCCGGTAGCTTACATTATGCTACAGTTACTGGACCTACTTACTGCTCCCACCTCCCCGACATGCCTCACCCCTGGGACCCCGTTCTATCTAAAAATCTAACACTCGCCCAACCTCATACTTTAAGGAAGCAAGGAAGCTTACATTATTACCAATAATGAATCCATCAACTTCCCCTAGGAGCATTCCTCCCTAGCCCCCTCAAATTCCATTTCTCATCCGATGCCTTTCCCCTTCTGAACTATTTTGCAGGTCCTCTGATGACCTGCTACCACATTGCACAGGTTTATCAAAAGCCATCCTTAAGACAATGTTGACTAAAGTGTAGCTACTTTCAACAGGTGGATTGTGGGTTTGAATTGAACTCCTGTTCATTGTTGTGGCATTCTAAAGGGCTCAATTAATCCACAGGCGAATCAGCGGTGACGCGAGCACATTATGTTTTCAGAGTACAGATCACGTGTGGAGGCGGTGTACTGTCTGTCTCGTCAGGGAGAGGATGAACGGCAGAAGAAGTGTGACCTTGAAAACCGCAAACTGCTCTGGCACGGCAGTGGAGCGGCCAACTTTGTGGGCATCCTCAACCAGGGACTGTTGGTGGCGCCCCCTGGTGCGGCCCTCACTGGGGGACTTTTTGGCAAGGTGAGGAGAGTAACTGCATTATGCTTCATGAATTGGCATGGCATGAATTGTTAGAATGTGAATATACACATATGTTCATAGAAGGCATCTTGTGAAAAAGATAAAAATGTATCAAATCTGCATGTTCTCAAGCCTTTGCTAGTGATGTCCCTAATTTGGACACGCCATCAATTCGGCATGGCAAAAACATGCCTTCAAGTGCCTACTATATTTCTTATATTTTTGAGTCATTCCTATATTTTCCTATATTTTACTCCAAACCATCTATATTTCCTATATTTTGACTTTTTTCATGAAAACCTTCACCAATGCTCTGAAATGAGTCAATTTGGCATGGGAAAATACATTTCAGGAAATTTCAAATATGAAAACAGTTCAATTTCTATTTCTTGAACCAAGAACGGGTCTCCTCGACCACCACAACTATGACCGCATTCAGTGGAAATAATTTTATTAAACACCAAAAAACTACCAATTTTGGAACATACAATGTAGTAAATGTATTAACTTCCTTATTCCCTATATTTTATTAAGAAAATTCCTATATTTCTCCTATATTTTGGCAAATTTCCTCCTATATTTTCACTGTGAGCCACTTGCAGGCCTGTATTTTGGCAAATTTCCTCCTAAATTTTCTCCAATATTTTCACTGTGAGTCACTTGCAGGCCTGCAAAAAAACAACAATCTGGGCAAGTCTGAAGGCAAATTAGAGAAGATATTGAAAATCCCCAAATCACTATGTGACAATGTACTCCAGATTAGCTCGCTGTACGGTGGAGAGGCTACATTAACTGGAATGTAGGAACAGAAATGACATTGCTCCTACATTGCACTTCGGGAGCTTCTTGAAATTAGGAACCGAGTTCCCTGGTAGGGATGGCATATGCCGGTTATTCAAATGGGATACACCATGCCCAGTTGGGTGTTCTGATCTGGATGGATTAGATTTCCAGTTAGGCCATTCCCCCCATGCTGCTGCATGTTATGGTATAAGCCATCCTTTGTCTGCCGAGTTCCAAATTGTATGGCATGGAGTTCCTAGGAGTTCCAACACGGCGCGCCATGCCACCCTGTTTAGAATGCCTTATGCCAGTTCCTAGTATGCCCCAATTTCAAGCAGCTCCCTTAACCTAGTTGCTCCACTATACAGCACAGTGCAAATACAGGCAAATTTGGTATATTTTGACCTGAATAAACAGGCGATATATAACTTGCCATTTACACGCGAGTTTTGACCAGTTGTTGGGATGCAAGCTACAATATCCCTCATGTAAGCAGGTTTTGAGGAGTGGTTGCATAACCCATGAAGACGAGTTTGTTTTTTCATTACTTCAATTACAGGCAGCTATTCAAATAATTGAACAACGGAGGATGGGGAAGACAAATCCTGAGTGTTTTTTCTACCAAAACATTTTTTTTTCACTCTTGCCATTTGCAAATTTCCAGGTCAGAGGAGACTTGAGGAGAAAAAAAAACTTCATGCCCACAAGACCATTTTCTCTTCGAATTATAGTGTCATATCACATGAAACATTGATATTTTAAATTTTTTTTTCTCTCCTAGGGTGTTTATACATCTGATTCCTTCAAAAAGAGCGAAGGGTATTGTAGAAACTATGACAGCAAATCTCAGACTCGATTCATGCTGCTCTGTGAGGTAAGATATTCTGAGTGGTGATCAGTTTCTTGGAGAATTGGGTTGGATGTGCATAATTATCAGCTGAATAATCCCTACACTTAACAGCACTTATGGATAATACAGCCTTTATTATCAGAACTGGATAATTATTATGTACAGTACCAGGGATGAATAATACATTCAAGGCAACTAATCAGTACATTCAATAACATTACTGGATAATACATTTAAAGGGAACGTAAACTCTGCTGTAAAACACCTCGGGAATTATAGAAGAGTCCCGATAGATTAAAAAAGTAGTGACAAATATTTTTTCTCATTTTTTTACAATGAATGAGACAGACGCAAACATAGAAAATACCGTGATTTGAAATTTCTTGGGGGCGCCGCCATGTTTATTTTGGGCAGGATTTTTATCCAATGGGAAAGCGTGAAATTCAGTTGTGCCGATAATCTTCTACGTCATCGGACATTCTCTGCGTCGAGATAACATGGCCGCATATGGTCGTTTTCATGCACTCGTCCGTTTCCCGACTAACAGAGGCAATGCTATAGATTAGCTTTGATGTAGAATACGGCCTGATTCTAGCAGATATTCTACGATGCCGGGCTGCTCTGCATTTGGCTGTCACAATGTACCAGGTAATCCTGACACGTCGCACTATCATCCTCGTTCATGTTTGTAAGCTACGGTCTCGAATACTGCACGGCTGCACCTCTGCCAATTGACGCGTTTTTACCTCCAGAGGCAGAAGAACTAGTGTCCGCTGACATCACGATTCTTCAAACATGGAGGCCTCTATGTTGTTCCAGTGTAACGAAGTTAAAACATTTAGTACTGCTTTGAAAAAATTGTAAAAAAATATCTGATACACGATTTGGATTCTATGAGGAAAAACTTTAACTGGCCATGCACAGTTCACCAGAGTTTACGTTCCCTTCAATATCAGAGATGGATAATACATCCATTATCAGAGCTGGGATAATACATTCATTATCAGACCTGGATAATACATCTATTATCAGAGCTGGATAATACATCCATTATCAGAGCTGGAAAATACATTCATTATCAGAGCTGGATAATACATCCATTATCAGAGCTGGATGATATGTCCATTATCAGAGCTGGATAATACCTCCATTATCAGACCTGGATAATACATCCATTATCAGAGCTGGATAATACATCCTGTATCAGAGCTGGATAATACATCCAATATTGGAGCTGGATAATACATCCAGAACTGGATAATACACCTATTATCAGAGCTGGATAATACATCCATTATCAGAGCTGGATGATATGTTCATTATCAGAGCTGGGTAATACCTCCATTATCAGAGCTGGATAATACATCTATTATCAGAGCTGGATAATACATCCATTATCAGAGCTGGAGAATACATCCAATATTGGAGCTGGATAATACATCCAGAACTGGATAATACACCTATTATCAGAGATGGATGATATGTTCATTATCAAAGCTGGATAATACCTCCATTATCAGAGCTGGATAATACATCTATTATCAGAGCTGGATAATACATCTATTATCAGAGCTGGATAATACCTTCATTATCAGAGCTGGATAATACATCTGTTATCAGAGCTGGATAATACATCCATTATCAGAGCTGGATAATACATCTATTATCAGAGCTGGATAATACATCCATCAGTACAGTCAATATTAGAGCTGGATAATCCTAACATTCAACAGCAGATTTGGATAATAATTCAATATCAGAGCTGGGTCATAATATGTTCATTATTAGAGCTGGATAATAATTCAATATTTAGAACTAGGTAATATTATCCAGTATCAGAGTAGGATGATCTGTAGTAGTAGAGCTGCATAATACATTCAATATCGTAGCTGCATAATAAATTCAATATCGGAGCTGGATTATATATTCAATTTTAGAGCTGGATGATATATTTATATCAGAACTGGATGACAGAATCAAGTATTCTACAACAATGATATCTTAGAACAAAATGTAGGCCTAATGGATAATACTAAATAAGCTGTTTTCATTCTGTGGGGCTATCATACACTGAAATTTAGAGACAGAATAACTTGGGTGTTTTTGATGTGTATTTGCCTTCAAATTTCCAGTACAATACCTATTTGAGACTGAATGTATTTTGCAGGTGGCCTTGGGAAAGGTTAATGAGTGTTTCAACCTCCTACCAAACCTCAGTAAACCTCCGAAAGGCTTTGACAGTGTCCTGGGTTGCGGTAGACTGATTCCTGACGAGAAGTATGATGTCACACTGCCGTCAGGTTAGTATCTATAATCTCGCCTTTTGAAAACATGGTCATATACACACACTCCTCGGAGATAATAGATTACTGGTGTTGCAGGATTTGCCAAACTTTTTTTGGCCCGATTCGATGTTTTGTTGAGTTACTCCCCTTGATTTTGGTCTGAAATCCTTGTTTGGCATCTACTGTCTTCGTCAACGTAACTCGTCCCAGAGTTTTCAATGGATTCTTCTGAAATTTGGTACACATGACCGGTACCATGTGTACATGTGTACAAACTTTTTTCGGCCCGATTCGACATTTTCTTGAGTTACTCGCCTTGATTTTGGTCTGAAATCCTTGTATTTGGCACCTACTGTCTTCGTCAACGCAACTCATCCCAGAGTTTTAAATGGATTCTTCTGAAATTTGGTACACATGATCGGTACCATGTGTAGATGTGCACAAACTTTGTTATTTGCGCTGAAAACTTACCTCACTTCCACTCTTTGCATTTCTTGTTTCACATGAAATCATCTAGTAAGAATTTTGAATAACAATTCTCTCTCCTGCTAGTCACCTGACTGCTCACTTACCCATAATTCCTCCTTGTTTCCTACTGCTGTGGGTCAGGAAGTCATTTTGTCAGCTCCGTGAAAATTGCCTATTTCTAGCGAAATCACTAGCAGTTGGATTAACTCAGACGTCTGATATTCTTCAAGAAGTCCTTTGGGAAGTATTCTTTACGTTATCAGCGAAATTATGGCTCAAAATATGTCTCAAATGTCATGTATGTCTTGTGGTGGTGACAAGCCTGTATATCACCGCCATTCCACGTGTCCCCAATGTCGCCAGGGAAGAGTATGTACCTGGGATACGGCCTGTGAGGAATGTATTGTGTGGGCGCCCGGCATATTCCAAGTGTATCTGGCCGGGTCACTGGCAGCTATTGAGGAATATAAAGCCGTTATGTCTACCAATCTCGCCAATGAGACGTATGTAGCTATGTCTCCCCGAACCAACGTGGTCGAGGAGACTAGGGGGTTTGTTGATTCACCAGCTCGGTCTACGCTAGTCAGTTTGTTGAATGTAAATAAAGATAAACAAACGCCCCCTCCCGCTCACGATTCTTCCATTTCAGACCAGGCGAAGGGTCAATCAGGTAAGAAACCGACCCGGGTTGTACAAGTGGAAGGGACAATCGAAGATGTGGAATCCGGCACTACTACGACTGTGGAGGTCGAGCTTCCGATCGAGCGGACACCTGGATACGACGATGAAGGGAAATCGGTAACGGAGCCAGGCTTAGCGTGGGAAAGCCAGTCAATTCCGATCTCTCGATCGGATGCGACTTATGACTATGAAAACTTAGGCAATACTGGTAGGCGCCTAACGTTAAATTTTCATTTGGTTCCGGGATTGGGAGATTGCCTTCCTCAACCCCGTTGAGGCCTGGACTTTACGGTCGTTCTATAACATCGTCTAACACTGGAAGGACTGGTTTGTCTAACTTCTCCCAATTTGCTTCCGGTTTTTCTGGTGGCCTTCCTCGTCCCCCTGCCGAGATGTTTGTCACTACGAGCCTTCTGGGCCACCAGAGATTGAGGTTCCCACAACAACGGCAGTATGGTATGTATGCAGGTACCTATGATATGCCAAATTTTTTACCTGCCTCTGAGACGCGGTATAGAGACCCCTCTCAAGTAGGTCAAATTATGCGGCATCCGGTTGCTAGTTTGACTTCGCCCTTGCGTGGCTTACCTCAAATTTCTGCTTCCGGTGGTATTCGAGGTACGGGACTGGCTATGTTACGTATGATGCGTCCTCCTATACGTGCTTCCGGTTTACGACCTCATATGCCAGTTCACCGACCTTTACAGTGGCTGCTATTCTGCGCGGAATGGAACAGCAACGTCAGGAGATGAAGGAACTGAGAGAGATGATGACCAGTCAAATAAGGAGCGGTATGCCGCCGCATCCGGTTTTGTCCGAACAGTCTAAGCAACCGGAAGCAAGATTGACGGGGACTATCCCTTCCATTACTCCTCGTTGGCAGGAAGCCCCGGAAGCTATGGAAGTGGATAGGGACCAGTACAGTAGCTCGGAATTTAATGAACCTACCAATACTGATCCAGATACTAGGAAATATTACGATTTAATTTCCGGTATCTATGACTTGATTCCTGACATGCAGCTTCCGGTCCCACATGCGGGGGATATCGAAACTGAGTCGGGAGAGTCGAATCGGGTTACGAGGTCGGTTTCCACGCTTCCGGCCTCAACTGCTATACATTCTATTTGCCACTTGTTCCATAGAACATTAGCAGAACCCGTTACGCAGGAGGAACGTGCAGTCAGGCTGAGACATAGAGCTCGCTTCCGCCCTGCAGGATCTTCTGGTCCGTTCCCAGTACAGAAGCCAAACATACGATCATATGGCGTACATGATTCACCGTTTAGCTTCCGGTCTGCAGAGGTGAACGGCGATTTTCAGTATTTGTGTCCTTCAAATACCAAATTGCCTAGTAATCCGGATGTTCCGTTTACGAACAAACAGGCCTCCGTACTAGAGGAAACTGCCCGACAAAGTGTGGCGATCACGAATCCCCTGGACTGGTTTCTCAAAGCCATTAAGGATGGTTTGTTTTCGCTGTCGGGTGCGGAGAGTCAAGAACAGTTACAAGAGGGAATTAACCTCGTTCTTGACTACCAGAAGATTGCTTCCGGTGCAGTAGAAGATTTGCTCATAACGCCTATCTATCTTCTATGTTGGTGTATTTAAGGAGAAGGGCCTTCATTCCTTTTATGCACGATTACACACCGGAAGCAGTAAAGAGAAGCCTATTAGAAACTTCTACGGCTCCCTCTTTACTGTTTGGTGATGCTGTTGCCGAGGTCTGACCTGAAATGGATCGTATTGAGCATGACAGGTCAGTGGCTTCCGGTGCTTCGACCAAGAGATCTGTGGCTTCCGGATCGGGTCCCAAGGCGAAGAAGACTAAGAAGAACCCGCCTAGTTCCAAGGCTGCTAAGGGTGCTTCCGGTCAACAGCAAAACCAAGCGCCTGCTTCTTTAGAGCCAAGATTATCGAACTTTGGCCATAAGAAGCAGGGTAAGGGGAAAAGCAAGCAGTCAATGAAGAATACCTGATGTCTCGGGCCATACTGGGTGGCGAGACATAATGTTTCCGGTCCCGCCACAACTAGACCTTCCAGTAGGGGGAAGGCTTCAGTTGTTTTGGCGGAACTGGATAAGGATCGGGGCGGAAGCGTGGGTCATTCGAACTATCAGATACGGCTATCGCCTATTGTTCGACACGCTTCCCCCCTTGACTGCATCTCCCCTTCCGTCTCGTATTCCATTACGAACGGGTCATCTATCAGCGATACAGTCCTCTGTGGACAAGCTGATAGAGAAGGCTTCAGTAATAGAGCTTCCGGTTTGGGATACAACACCCGGGTTCTATTCGCCGGTCTTTCTGGTCCCCAAGAAAGACACGTCCGAGATGCGCATGGTTATCAACCTCAAGCGCCTCAACAAGGACTACCTCACTCCACCGCCACACTTCCGCATGGAGTCCTTCCGGTCTATCCGGTCGGTACTCGAGCAAGGGGAATGGCTGACTTCTCTGGATTTAAGGGATGCATATCTTCATATCCCGATACATCCAGAGGACAGGAAGTACTTAAGATTCATGGTCGGCAAACGACGCTTCCAAATTCAAGTGCTTCCATTCGGCCTGTCAACTTCCCCTTGGGTGTTCAAACGAGTGTTTACACCAGTGGCACAATTCCTGCACAGTCTAGGTATAAAGTACCACTTTTATATCGACGACTCCCTGCTAAGGAATGCCTGCAAAGAGCAGTTAATCCTAGACACCCAGTTTGTCTTAAGGATATTGACTTCTCTGGGATACATCCCACACGGAAGAGAAGTCAGAACTGACTCCATCGCAAAGGCGCAAATTTGTAGGGGTGGAATACGATACGCTTTTAGCTCTCGCCAAACCCCCAGAAGATCGTTGGCAAAAGATAACAACGAAGATACCTCAAATCCTCAAGTTATCTCAAGCCAGGGCTCTACACTTTGCTGCGATAATCGGCTTCTTGACATCAACACAGGACGTAACACCAAGAGGGCGGTTGCAGCTTCGTCCCTTAATGATTTACTTCAATCATCAATGGGTTGAAAAGCAGTTGAACCCGTGGATACCTGTCACGCCTCTTGTCAAACAATGCCTCCAATGGTGGCTGGATCCACTCAACGTTATGCCGGGTGTGTCCCTACTTCCGTTTCGTCCGTCACATCACCTGTTCACGGACGCATCTATGGAAGGTTGGGGAGCCCACCTCGAGTCCAGGTCGATATCCGGGTTATGGACAATCGAGGAACGCTCGTACCATATCAACGTGTTGGAGTTTATGGCAGTGACACATGCCATCCGCACGTGGGTGAGCGTATTGACCGACAAGAACCTGCTAGTTGCGACGGACAACACATCAGTCGTGTCCTACATCAACAAGCAGGGGGGGACGAGATCTCCGCAATTACAAAGCCAAGCGGAAATCTTTTTTGGTCTGTGTTGGGACAACAACATATCAGTGTTGGCCAGGCACATCCCGGGAATTCTGAATGTCTTAGCGGATTCGCTTTCACGACGGAATCAGATAATTCCCACAGAGTGGCAACTTCACCCAGCCATACTAAAACAAATAGCTCATGTCTGGGAGATGCCACACATAGATCTGTTCGCCACTCGGTACAACAATCTATTGCCCCTGTTCATGTCGCCAGTTCCGGATCCGTCGGCATATGCAGTGGACGCCCTATCGCAGGACTGGTCAAGGATGGTAGTATATGCGTTCCCTCCTCCAGCTATCCTAGCGAAGGTACTCCGGAAGATCCACGAACACACTTGTGTCGTTTATCTGATTGTTCCGTGGTGGCCAGCAAGACCGTGGTTCCCTGACTTACTGGATCTTCTGGTAGATGTACCAAGACAACTTCCGGTGTGGCACAATCTACTGCGCCAGCCCGGAACATCGATATTCCACAGCCAGCCAGGACTGTTTCACTACCACGTGTGCAAGTGCTCAAGAGACACTTCGCTCAGTCGGGATTTTCAACGGAAGTTGGGCACCGAATGGCACAATCAATTCGACCGTCCTCTTCCGCTGTATACCAATCAAAGTGGGCAATCTTCGATCTTTGGTGTGGAGAGAGGGATATCAATCCATCCAGAGCCACTATCCCTGAAGTAGCAGAGTTCTTATTGTACCTGTTCCAGGATAAGGGCCTGGTACCCGCTACAGTCGAAGGGTATAGGGCAGCCATTGCTCAGCCTATTCTTCTGGGTACTGGGATTAATCCCTCGACTGATCCAAATTTATCTGCACTGAACAAGTCATACAAGATAACTGGTCAGTCGGTTGTTCCGAAATTGCCAAAGTGGGACTTAGCCTCAGTACTTCGGCAATTAGGGAAGCCACCATTCGAGCCAATAGAGGCTATTGATCTCAAAATGTTACCATACAAAACTTCGTTTTTGTTGGCTCTTGCCTCGGCAGCTCATGTGTCAGAACTGCATGCACTCAATAGAAGGAACGTCAGACACTCTAGGGACTGGAGTAATGTAGTTCTCACAACTGTTCCTGAGTTTGTGGCTAAGAATCAAGCCCTCTACGATTCTATATCTCGAGAGTTCACAATTCCAGCCTTATCTGATTTCCTTTCGTCCGGTCTTGAATCAGACATGTTGATGTGTCCGGTTCGTGCACTTGCGTGTTACCTGAATCGTACAGAGGAGATCAGAGCGGGTAGGAGGCGTTTGTTTATCCCTTTTGATCCCAAAGCCAAACAAGAAATTAGCAAAAATACTATCTCAAGTTGGCTCAAAAATACGATTCGGCTAGCGTACTCCACGGCTACGGATAGACAAGCCGCGCTTGTAAACGTTTTGGGTCACGAGATTAGGGCACTAGCGGCAGCATGGCCTCTATGGACTAACAGATCTGTGACTGACATTATGAGGGCGTGCTACTGGAGGTCGAACACGACATTTGCCTCCTTCTACCTCCGGGACATGACGTTAGCATGTGACGACCTCTATTCCATTGGCCCACTTGTGACTGCACAGCAGGTGTCTGTGGGACCGAGGCCAGCAAGATAGCAAGATGAAGACCGGGCGTACAGTTTTTACCCTGCTTGCTGGGAGTGCATTTTCCTCTCGTTCCCTTTCGAAAAAGGGGGGAGGGCGTATGTGCAACTCGACCTTGAAGTCAGAGTAGCGACAGAGGTTCCCTGTGTATCATAGGCATATAGGTTGCGGCTGTTGTATGATCTCATGGATCCTCTTTGAGGTAGAAGATGGGTGATTTCTACTCTGTACTAGTCATCTTGTTCACTGCATTTATCACTTACCACGGATTGTATCAGTTTGCCCGCCAACCTTTCTGTGGCATTCTATGCAAAGAGTGGAAGTGAGGTAAGTTTTCAGCGCAAATAACAAAAAAAAATCACAAGTAAATTTTCTGTTATTAAGCTAAAACTTACCTCACTTACAGTGATGCCCACCCACCTCCCCTCTGTGATACATCCTAACCATGTATCGCAGTGGAAACAAGGAGGAATTATGGGTAACTGAGCAGTCAGGTGACTAGCAGGGGAGAGAACTGTGTTATTCAAAATTCTTACTAGATGATTTCATGTGAAACAAGAAATGCAAAGAGTGGAAGTGAGGTAAGTTTTAGCTTAATAACAGAAAATTTACTTGTGAAAATTTTTTCTCCGAACCAATTCAACGCTTTCTTGAGTTATCTGCCCTTGATTTTAGTCTGGAATGCTTTTATTTGGCACCTACAGTCAACGAAACTCGCCCTTTGAAATTAGGTACTTTTTCGAGTTGATTCAACAGTTTCTTGAGTTACTCCCCTTGATTTTGGTCTGAAATCTTTTATTTGCCACATACTGTCCTCGTGAATGCAACTCGTCTCAGACTTTTTGATGGATTCTTTTGAAATTGGTACATATGGTCGGTACCATGTGTAGATGTGCACAAATAGTTACTCCCCTTGACTTTAGTCTGAAATCCTTGTATTTGGCACCTACTGTCATTTCAACCCAATTCATCAGGTTGATGAGCTTACTTTTGCAGCTTATGGTAACAAAAATTTTGTTTTAAAGTTACTGATACATACATAAGCGCATAACCGGGGGTGGGGGAATATGCACCCCCGCAGAGTAAGAGTAACTGGAGTTCTACACTCTCCTACAAATACCGCTCCAGGCCCTTATGTTGTTTACCGGCGTATTTTGGGTTCAATTGAACTCTTGTTTGATGTGCCTTGATGATTTTCCGCAGAGTTATGGCCCTTTATCTCAGTGGTCAATATATGTAATTCCTTGTCCGGACCATATCTTGGTAATACTATTCGATGGACAACTTCAAAACTGATCTGTAGTACCTTGCTGATGTGCACTGTTAGTTTTTTACCCCTCAGCCAAAATTTGGCCGAAGGGTATTGTCGTCATGTACGTCCGTTCGTCCGTCCGTCCGTCTGTCCGTCACACCTTTCTCGTTACCACGAT
The DNA here is from genome assembly GCA_036873755.1 of Hanleya hanleyi. Taxonomy (NCBI): domain Eukaryota; kingdom Metazoa; phylum Mollusca; class Polyplacophora; order Lepidopleurida; family Hanleyidae; genus Hanleya; species Hanleya hanleyi. Next base: position 95,068 of record JAVTVY010027599.1, read on the forward strand.
ATCTTTAGAACGACTTACCCTGGGCACACCAAACTTGCAGTACACATCCGTATGCTCGTGACCCAGAACCCTATTGAATCTGGACCTGATTGGTTGGAAACTTTGGCGGCCATCTTTAATTTATGCAAAACTGTCACAGCTTTCTTGTTACCAAGATATCTTTAGAATGACTTACCCTAGGCACACCAAACTTGCACTGCACATCCATATGCTCATGACCCAGAACCCTATTGAATCTGGACCTGATTGGTTGGAAACTTTGGTGGCCATATTTAATTTATGCGAAATCATTAATCTTGTGTATCTTGAGTACCATTTCTCTGTTCAGTGTGAAACTTGGTATAGATCATCGATGCATCAAGAAACTTCAAAGGAATGACCAAACCAGTTTCCCTGATTCGGTGAAAACCTTGGCGGCCATCTTTAATTTATGCAAAATCTTTAATGATGTACATCTTTGATACCATTTCAGTGTTCTATATGAAACTTGGTATACAGCATCGATGTATCAAGAGACTTGCAATGAATAACCACATCAGTTCCTCTGAGTTGCGGGAAGGATGGGCGGCCATCTTTAATTTATGCGAAATCATTAATGATCTATATCTCTGATACCGTTCAAGTGCTCGATGTAAAATTTGGTATACATCATCGTTGTATCAATAGACAGTTCTGGTTTTTCTGATTGGGCGGAAACCTTGGTGGCCATTTTTAATTATGCAAAATCTTTAATGATGTATATCTTGGATACCATTTCAGTGTTCTATATGAAACTTGGTATACAGCATCCATGTATCAAGAGACTTGCAATGAATAACCACATCAGTTTCTCTGAGTGGTGGGAAGGATGGGCGGCCATCTTTAATTTATGCAAAATCATTAATGATCTCTATCTCTGATAATTTTCAAATGCTTGATGTCAAATTTGGTATACATTATCGATGCATCAACAGACTTATGTAATGAATACCGGTTTCTCTGATTGGACGGAAACATTCGAGGCAAAATTTTTCATAATCTGTATATTTGTCACTTAACTGCATGGTGTTCCTGAAGTCTTGCTTCAAATTGAATACATTATGAATGGCTGGCGCCCAGAGCCGAGGGGTTTTCAGATGCGCAGCTTCGTATTATGTTTTTCGGTGTTTTTGCACAGAGTTGTGGCCCTTTGTCATCTGACCAGCAACAATTTCTTGTCCGTCGGTATCCCGGTTGCTATTTGATGGATAGCTTTTAAAGCTATGTGGAACATGCTTAGTATCTTGCAGTTGTGCATGGTACAGTCGCTATATGACCGAAAAAGCACTGACGCGACGTTACACACTAAGTCACTCACACTACCCTGGTACAATTATCATGTGCCTCATCCAAACAACTTTGAACTTGCTTGCTTCATGCTTTAATAGTGTCTTTGTGAATGTGCACTAACAGTTCAAACAGTTATGGTCCTTTTTCCTCAACATTTACATGAATGTGTAACAAGTGATGTTCATGTTTAACTTTGTTCTTTCAGGAGTGACAATTCCTTTGGGGGAGTGCGAGTACACAATGAATGCATTGGGTCTACGATATCGAACTCTCAACAATAACGAGTACATTGTCTACAGAACAAACCAGGTGGCGCTGCGCTATCTTGTTCAGTTCCGCTAGTTGGTCGACACCATAACATATGATTAATTTTGAATGGTTGTGTCATATATATTCATGGTGAGCTTAGCTCTCTATGTTTCAGCTAATCTGTCCATATTGCGTTTTTATGTGGTAGAATATCTACAAGGCGGGATTATATTTTTGTGGTGAGTTCTGTGTACTGTAGATATGTACATGTCACTGTGTGTGCCTAATCAGTAAAAATTCAGTCCAGTATATAAAATTGCCTGTTTCAGGTTTTAGGGCTTGCTTTCCCATGGGAATCCGATTCCTGTCCGCACTCCCGCAAAATAATTCCGCTAAATATAAATTATATCAAATATGTGATCAAATGGAAATCTCACAGATTTGCATAAAAACTTAAAAAATCTGTGTGGAAATGATCGCTTTGAATTCCCGCGGAGTTTGATTGAGAGAATCTGTTTGGATTCTTATAAATTGCATTGAAAAGCAAGGCCTGGCTTTATGTGAAACAGAAGGACAATGGGATGTTACTGCATTGTGAAGTGCAATTCTCAATTTCAAGTTCTCAAACAGTAGCTGGAAATGGCAGTATATCACCATTCAGTTGTTCAGCTATTCTGCAGAATTTTAGGCTTTTTGAACCAGAAAGAAAGCTGCAGAGCAGAAATAAAGAATATTTGTGGCTTTGCCCCAGTAGTCCAGGATTATGGCTGTTTGCAATATTCCTCTTAGTTATACTGTGTTGACTTTGGAGATCAATTTATATATATTCAGGGAACAGTAAGATACATGGGCGATGGAGTAAAGAGAAAACAAAATGATTTAGTTCAACTATGTTTACTGGGTCTTTGAGCTAGGTTACCACATTTCTTTGTTTTGTATATGCCTGTCGTAAGATGAGGGACATATAAATGCTATTTCCATCCTTCTGTCCATCTGTTAACTTAGCTTGTCATCTGATATCTCCAGTTCCAAGCCATGGAATTGGTACCAAACTTTGGGTATACGTTACCCATGGGTCAAAGAGGAGCCATATTCATTTTGAGGTCAAACAGTCAAGGTCATTATAAGTGTGGTTGAAAAATCAGTAAATCATTGAAAATTGTTATGTCATGTCCATATATACAGTTCAGATATGTGGATTGTGATGGCGTCTATGGAAGGCCAAATGTCCAAATAATCAGAAACTCAGTTATTGAATCGAAAACCTAAGTTTTCAAACAGAAAAACTTAAGTTATCAAACAGAAAACCATGGTTTTCGAATCGAAAACTTACCTTTACGGTCGAAAACCTAGGTTATCTACCACACAACCCCGAGTTTCTCTTTCCTTGACTTTGAGTGTCTATTTCTCAACACCGAAAATCACAGCTGTGATTAGAAAACTTAAGTTATTGAACCGAAAACCTAGGTTTTCGAATTGATAACTTAAGTTTACGGTCGAAAACCTAAGTTATCTAGCTGACAACCCCGAGTTTCTCTTTTATTGGACACTTTCTAATCGATAACCGGTTTTCAAATTGATGGTTGTCGTGAAGTGAAACTCGACTTTCTAACTTAGAGTTACGATATCCGGGTACTTTGGGTTTGGCGCCTTTTCCGATTGTTGACTAATCAGAAATGCAGAGAGAATCACGTGGCGAAATTAATTATACGGAATCAAACTGCTCACACAGATATAACATTCACCGCATGCCTGTAGTAATCGCTGTTGACCCAGAGACAGCTTGTGTGTCACCGAAGTATTTGCCAAAGTAGCTATCTACATATCACTGAATGTGCTTTGCTGGTGTGAATTACATTGACCTGTCTTATGCCGGTCAGTCAGCTTGACCGGATAGCTGAATTTCAACTAGATTATTTCCCCCAATTCAGTCTGCAGCATATATATATAGCTATTAAACTGATTAAAGGCCTACTTCTGAGTATCAATACCCAGTCTTTGATAATGCTTGTATAAACTAGGCTCGGACATACAGAATAGTCTACATTGAATAAATAATCTCGGTTATCGTTTTGTTGAATACATGTTGGTTTTGTGGTTCTGTCTGACGTTTTAATCAGTCAGCATGCGGGAAAGGGCGCGAAACCCATAGTACCCGGATATCGAAACTTGAAGTTAGTTAGTCGAGTTTCACTTTACGACAATCGCAAATTCGAAAGTTTTCTGCACGAATGTCCAAAAATAAAAGAGAAACTCGAAACTGAAAGAGAAACTCGGGGTTGTCGGCTGGATAACCTGGCTTTTCGACCGTAAACTTAAGTTATCAATTCGAAAACCTAGGTTTTCGGTTTGATAACTTAAGTTTTCTAGTGACAACTGTGATGTTTGTGTCTCAAATCTTCACTTAATGCCAATATTCCTCCATTTGGAGATCTCCTGCAAACAAAATTATCTCCCCTGATCGCTGCGTCGATTGTCCGCCAGGTGGCGTGCTCTCCGCGCATGTCCTTCCTCTTTTTCCTTTGCAGTCTTGGTGACAAGACCTGTTTTGAAAGAGCTCCTGTAAACAGTAACTTTTGGATTGTTCTCTAGGGTTATTTTTTTCTCCCGTGAGTTCATTATGAACCAACGTAGTCGCCCAGCTATAAAGATTTATAAGGGACGAATCATGTCGTCAGTTTTAACCAGTTACAGACTTGCATTTCTTTGTTTTTCAAGTGCAGGGCACAGGTGTGTTTACAGTCAAGTGACATGCCGTGAATGTGCAGACTGGGACGACGTGACCTGGCATAGCTATCCTATGGCGACGCAGTCAACTCTGGAGAGCGGCCACTGACCTGGCAAGATGTCCAGCTGAGAAGCAAGCTACTCAGGCCCTCTTCTACGACTTGGCTGTAAACGAAGTTTTCCTACCACCAGTGGAATCTTCACAACAGTCCCGTGAAACAGAACTGACCCTTCACGGATACAAGATCACAGCTCCACGGTCCAGTTCAAGTTCGTCAGCAAGACGACAAGAAGACAGGTCTTTGAGAGGACACGTCTACTAGCCGGGAACCGGCGAAGAGCAGTACCCTGGAGCTACATTTCAAGACGGTGAACAAGTTACAGACCCAAGACACGGCCGAGTTCAAGTTCACCGGAGAAGATGATGTCACGGACTCTATACCGGAGCCGTTACAACCACGGATCTGGGCAGACCTCGGATAACAGTTCCCGTTCATCCAAGCCTCCGCAACTCAAGAAAGACAAGTCTTCTAGCCGGGACCTGGTGAAGAACCGGGACCCGGCAAAGAGCCGTACCCTGGGGCTTCAAGCTGGAACGGTGGACAAGTCTACAGTCCGGAGCACAGACCGGGACTACCAAGGGAAGTCTAAGAGACGGATTCGATCACCGGAACGGGACCTCGACACCACAGAGCGCCGGGACTCCGACTGCAGAGCACCTCGGACCCGACCATCGGAGAGAGAGGTTCCTTCCAGAGGCGGAACTACGGTCCGGAGCCGTACCCCAGAACAGAGAACGACACGGACCTATGAAGAACGGACTTATCCAGTACGCCGAGAGTCTACGTCTCACCGGGAGTCCACACCTAAGAGGCCACGGACTTTAGATCAGCATACGGGACCATGGCTCTGAGAAATCACGGCCCAATGCAGAACTCGAGACCCCGTCAAGCCAAGAGCCTACAGGGACTACCGGGATACCGAGAGAATTCAAGATTTTCCCAGCGGCACAGTCTTACAGTCGACGGTACCTTCAAAAGGCAAAGTGCAGACCAGTCAAGCCCAAGCCACGGCGACACGGTTTACTTCTACTGCACCGGCAAAAGTGCTGATACGGACTCTACTGGACAGCCCCGTCACAGCCACGGATCAAGGAGAGTCCTCGGATAACAGCTCCCGTTCATCCAAGTCTCCACAACCCAAGGAAGAACAGTCTTCTGACAGGGACCCGTTCAAGAACCGCCGTACCCCGGAGACACAGATGGACACGGCGGAGAAGGCAGTCCGGGAATCAAGACCACGGACTCCATCACCACAGCGGGACCCCGGCACAAGCACAGCTTGCCGGGACCACAGCTCGGAGAAGTCATGGCCCTATACGGAACGCCGAGAGTCGGACAAGCCAAGGGCCTACAGAGAGCACCGGGATTCCAAGATATCACGGCCCTATCCAGAGCATCGGGACTCCAACACCGGAGCACCTCGGGAGGAAATTACAGTCCGCAGCCGTACCCTAGAGCGGGAGACGACACGGACTTATCCAGCACACCGAGAGTCTACATCTGAGAAGTCACGGACTCAAGCAGAACGGACTTATACAGATCACCGGGACTCTACATCCAAGAAGGCACGGACCTATGAGGAACGGACTCAGCCAGAGTGCCGTGAGCCGGCCTCTACTTCAGCTGGGACCCGTACAACGGAGCCGCATCCCGGTACTACGGCAAGCAGATGTCGTAGACGAAGTCGTACACCGTTACAACGCCGAGATTCCTATCCTGAACGTCATCATCGGGAGAGGGACCGTCCTAGACGTCGGACCCCTTCACCTAGTCCAGTCTACCAGAGTCGTCATTATAGGGACCATACCCCGGAGCGACCTTACACCCGACGGAGAAGCCGTTCACCAGTTTCCCGTCAACAAGCACACAGATGGCGAGGAGCGGACATCTACCCACCATCACCGTAGCCCGGAGCATCTGGATAAAACGGAAGTCCAGAGATGAACAGGGACTCGTGGATCACCATTCTGGATCTGCACCCAAGGAACAGACTTCGGCTCCAAGGGTACCTTCCAAGGCAAGCCTGGTAAAGAAGCACAGTCATCTCCCGGCTACACAGCCCCTTACCGTGGTAGAGGGTCCTTCATCGGAGACCCGTGAGATGACACGACCCCATTCTTCTAGCGACGCAGACTCAGGCTCGGACTATGAGGATCACGCATGACGTTCCACTTCCTCGGCATCCTCATCTCATACAGATTCACCTCCCTGCCGTCAGGCGGAGGTAGAAGACAAGAATAAAGACATGCTACCCTTCAAAGCCAGGATAGCGGCGGTACACACGTTGGTTCCAGAGATGCCCAGACCGGTGGTCGGCGATGACAAGCAGCCTGATGACCCCGCCCGGGAACGGAGAAAACTTACAACGGCATCTCTTTACGGTTTAAACAAGCCTTCTGAGGAGGAAGCTGCGCCAACCTGCGCACCATCTCCAGCATCAGCCAACCTATACGACGCACTGGATCGACAGTTGGAGACTTTGTCATCTCTCCAGAAGCCCGGTCCTTACAAGACTTACACTCTTCACGGGGACAATCTACCGTTCAAGGCCCCGAAGTCTGGCCCGGATCTTGACAGACTGTTGAACTTCACGAAGACACCAGCGATGGTACTTCAACAGAAGCAAGCCTGTGCTGTGGAAGATATGATGCTGACACAACACAGAATTACATCATACTCTGATTGGTTCCTGACGGCTATTTCCAAGGTGATTCAGGATCCAGACGTGAAGCATAAAGATGGATCCTTGACCTTTTCACGGCCCAAGATGGATTTCCTCAGCGCCTTTATCGACTCTAACAGAGGAGGTCGCCACGGACGTTTCTCCTGTCAGAACTCGGGCAACCCAAGCTAGATGCTCAGAGTAGTGTTCGCCCTTACAAGAAAGGACAGCTCCAAGGTAAAGAGGGAATCTTCCGACCGGGACAGGGGCAACCTCGTCAGTCAGAATTGATGGTTCTCAGCTTCACCTTCAAACCACTAGTCATCCTTTCATCCTTCCCAAGCTTCGAGTCTTCACTCACCTGATTGTAGAACGGTCGACCCTGATGATATAGAAGATCAGCGTCACTCTTTGTCAAGTTTTCATCGAAGAAGTCAGTCCTTACGTGAGGTCTACTCCAAGTCCCGACACTTCATCTGACGATCATCCTCAGTCTTCTAGAGCCGGATCCTACTCTTCATCGGATAATCTAGGACTCCACCTACACCCGAGATCATGATCAAGGGAATCTAATTTCGGGGAAAACGGTTAGTCGGGCTTGACTTAACCCGTTTTCTTTGGGGTGAGACATCCAGTCTACAGTGGGCAAGCCTAGTTTCAAATTGAGGTTCCTTCCAAGGCCAAGTCAACACGGACCCGGACACTGGAATAGGACACGAGGATAAAGTCCTCTATAATCCGAAATGCGAATTAGGACTCCAGAACAGACCTGGGACTCCAGCATTCAGCAGGATGACAGTAGAGACCGGACCAGACGACGGAGCCGGACACCTACTGAGCATATTCGACTCTACAGGAGTTGGACTCCGACTCCCGGTTGTCGTTACTTTCGGCGTTTCCAGAGGCCGTTTTCGAGTTTCTCCTCGATGATCACGGCGGTCCAGGGATATTTCCAGGGACCCCACGGATTATGTAGAATGGCTACATTCAAGCGGCAAGCAGGTTTCCGGCATATGGAACCTGCACCGGGAACCAGACCATCAACACCATGACCCAGAGGTCCGTTGGATGAAACTACAGTCTACTACTCACCTGGGACCTAGCACAGTTTTGGCTAGCTCCAGGTACTCCTCATTACAGTTTCTCAACTACAACTGCACCTGAGGGCAAGAACAAGCAATCTAAGGATGCTCGTCCCGGAACATCTTCACCCCCCTTCCAGAGTGGCGATGCCGGATCCAGTTTCAACCGAGCACAGAGAAGTTCACTTTCACCGATGCGGAATTCACAGCTTAGAGGGGTCCATTAGTCCTGCAACAGATAGCCGACACATGGATACCACGACAGACAAGCAACGCATCATCTTCCTTAGGGATATCTACGCTAAGAAGGCGGTCCCCCCTTGGAGGTTGCGGTTGTACAACACATCAGCATTGATTACGAACGTTCAGTACGGTCGTCAGTTGCGTCAAGTTTGGGGGGGAGCAAGATCCCAGTCACTGTCTTCTAGAAACATCAACACTGGTCCTAGCAGCACGGTATCAGCAATACCATGTCACAACACCATGTGTTTCACATCACTTCAGGGTTACCGCTGACAGCTTCCTCCAAGTCCTACAGGGTACTACAACCGGAAGATCACTTTTCTACGGAGGCACCGGGACCCGCAACGGCCGAACCCCCACGTCTGCTACGATCCAGAATTCCCTTGCAGACCAGGGTTTTTTTCTCCAGGACCAATTGTACAGACAATGACAGCAGCAAGCTACTATTTACTGTACAGTCGCATCAAGCCCGGAGAATGTACTATAGTAGAGGACCTGTGGCCAACACTGTTTCTGTTCCAGCAACAGATGGTTTTTCCTTCTGCATCTGTATCAGGACAGGGAATCTCAGTCAAGCAGTACACAGGGGTATCACTCAGCATCATCCAGGGTTGTCAAGTTCACCCACGGAATCGACTAGATTCCAGCATTTCGGCTTTCCATGGTCTTCGCCTTACAGTCTCGCCGAACACATCAGTTACCACCCAAGGAGACCTGGATGTGGTACTAGGGCATTCTTACGCCTACCATTCGAACCAGTTCAGCCAACTGTAGTCAAGATCCTGTCCTGCAAGACAGCTCCATGACAGTCTTCACTCCGCAATCAGAGCATTACGCAGTAGAACTTAGTTCCTTGACAGGGATGACAGACTGGTCAACCAGATCCTTTCATCCGATCCCGGATTTCGTCATCTAGAACGATTCCACACGTCAGGGGCCAGACGTCCAAAGACTGTACCAGATTCCAGCACTGACAGATTTCGTGTACCTGCTGGAGGAGAAGAGGTTTTTTATATCCAGTCAGAGGCCTGGGGCACTCTTTATAGAAACGACAAGGGGTTCCAGCTGTTTTCTTCTCTCATCACTTCTAACAGACCCATCAGCTAACATCACTAGTTCATGATCAACGTCTGGGTTGAAGAAGACTGCCGACTGGTTTAACCAACTCGCCATCAACGCTCCTTCTCCTTTATGGAGACATCGTCTCACAAGATTAGAGCCAGTGTGATGTCCGGGCCACTTTGGGGAAAACTTATCGTTGAACGATACTGTTGACACCTGCGCTTGGACGATCAATTCAACTCATGCTGATTGCTATCTTCAGACATGTCTGTACAGACAGATAGGATGACTACACTGGACCTACAGCTACAGCCCAGTGTATAGTCCACTACTCCTATCAAAAAAAGGGGGGGGCGCCGCTCAAGCAAGCAAGATCCCGACAATTCGGTAAGTATAGAAGACAGACCATGCCGGAGACGAAGGGACTTCAAGGCATCACGATGGCATCTGATTATCTAGCCAAGTATGCGAGCAAAGGGTAGGAACAGAGTCCACCTCTCGCCGCATTACTTGTAATACTTTGAACTCCCTACGCCTCTATACGACACGGGAATTATCAGGATATTACTGGGCATATTAGATTTACAAAATCAGAACAAGGCGTGCTCCGCTTAATCCAAAAGCAAGTCACAAGGCCGGCTACCCAACCTCCTCTGTTGGGAGTCTGGCATTAAGTGATAACAGGTGAAGATTTGAGACACAAACATTAAACATTTATAAATAATGTTGGTGTTTGTTATCAAATCAAACCTGTTATCAA
>JAVTVY010027600.1:0-11510 GCA_036873755.1 Hanleya hanleyi
AGCCCGCCTATACCCACAGTTCAGAAGAGCCTGGATATCCAGTCGGACCCCACCGTTACGGTTTCGAGTCATACGCCTGACAACATCGAACATTTTCTGGACGAGCCCATAAATGTTCCTAGCGATCTCTTACCCGAAGATCATCCAGTGAGTGACATCGATCGGAGCCATTGGTCCATGACACGGCATTGTTTCCACCGTCATCGCCCTATTCAAGATATCTACAATTTCCCACTGACCAACCTCACCCGTCTACGCAGCTACGTGGAAACCATCTTCAAAGATCAAACTACGGCCTTCAAATTGAATCTGGCGTTTGGTTATGTGCTGCAGCATAAGATGACGCGTGAATTGTGCTATTTCTATTCCAGTGCCATCAACCCAGTGTACGACCAGCCGTTTACCATCATTCACCGGAGGTCACTAGAGATGATGCTAGACCAAGTGGAACAATTGGATGTCTTGGGATGGGTCCAACAACAACGCCCCAACACCAAGTGGACAGTGGAGAGTGTGACCAATGTTACGTTTTTCCTTACCAAGCTGATCCACCACCGCCATCGGTTGAATGTATTCACCCATGCACTGATAGATACTCAGAATGCACAAACAACTATCTGAGGATATGTTGCCTCAACGGTATCCTGGGCTGCCCGACGATGATTAGAATAAACGGCTCAAAGCGAACATGGCCGAAGATGGAACTTTCTGAAATGGAGACAGGAACGAATATGACAGATGCAAATGGTGGCCTCTGATTGGACAAGAGTTTTCTTGAATTGTAAATATACCCAACGCGGCTCCCCCAGCGTGGGTATGATGTAACATTGGGGAGAATAAACTATATGAAAAAACTTCTTGTTGTTGTTGTTCTCTCATGTCTCATCCTTGTTGTTGTTGTTGTTGTTGTACTGTCTCCGGTCTGTTAAGGCGTAACGACGGACGTCACTGCATTTCGAAGAATGAGTGACAATTCCATGGAATATCAGAGCTTCTGAGCTATTTCACCAGGGCGTTGAAGCATTAAGAATGGCGTTGGTGGGCGTTGCTCCAAGATGACATCGCACACGACGCATTCGGACCAAGGATGGTGCATCTCTACACCAAATACTTTCCTTCACTGCCCCAAAATACCCGCTTTCGCTAATACTCGTACTGATGACGTCACCGATGACGTCACAGATGCTGCGGACTTGCCTCAAATCGGGGTGTACACCCCGAGAGCTACAACATGACACCTCCCACGACGCATTCGGACCAAAGATGGTCCCGCTCTACCCCAAATATTATCCTTCAGTGCCCCAAAATGCACCCTTTCGCTACTACTCGTTCTGATGACGTCACCAACGACGTCACAGATGCTGTGAACAGCCACCAAATCGGGGTCTACATCCCGAGAGCTACAAAATGACACCTACCAGGACGCATTCGGACCAAGGATGGTCCATCTCTACACCAAATACCTTCCTTTCACTGCCCCAAAATGCCCACTTTACTTACTACTCGTACTGATGACGTCACCGATGACGTCACAGGTGACGTGAACAGCCCTTAAATCGGGGTCTACACCCTGAGAGCTACAAGATGACACCTTCCACGACGCATTCGAACCGTGAATAGCCCATCTCGACCCCAAATACCTTCATGTACTGCCCCAAAATGGCCACTTTACTTACTACAACCAACTGCGCATGCGCAGATTAACGCGACTTGCACTTAAAAACACACCATTCTGACTCTAACCCACACAAGCTTCACTTTGACACCATCCACGACGCATTCGGACCCATAGCGGTCCATCTGTACCCCAAACACACACCCACATACCCCCCAAAATGCCTGCTTTCTCTACTACGGCCAGATTGCGCATGCGCAGATTGACGCGACTTGCATTTAAAAACACGCCATCCTGACTCTACCCCACACAAGCTTCACTTTGACACCTTCCACGACCCATTCGGACCCATAGCGGTGCATCTCTACCCAAAACACACACCCACATACCCCCAAAATGGCTGCTTTCTCTACTACGGCCAGGCTGCGCATGCGCATACTATTGAACACGGACGAACCATTAGTGTAGTCAAGTGCTCCTGCACGAGAACTTCAAAATAAGACCTCACACGACACCATTGGACCATTAGTGGCCCACCTAGACCCCAACACATCCACCCCGTATGGACCTATACACCCATAGCCATGCAGTATAGGCCTATGGGTCTACCCAGGCCTCGGTGACGTTTTTCAAAAATTTCACCGATTCGTTCCGTGTTCTAAATCGTGTTCTAAATGACGAGACGTGAAAAACAAATCCAAACAACCACACCGCAAATGTATAGAAGTAGGTTTCCCAGGGGGACAAACATTGGACCTATACCCCAAGTATGGGACTATATGGGTCTATATGGGCTGTATGGTACTTTTTCAAAAATTTCACCGTTTCGTGCCGGGACACTTCCTATCATGTTTGTCTTGACGAGACTAAGAAAACAAATCCAAAAACCATACCGCAAATGTTTAGAAGTGGGTTTCCCAGTGGGACAAACATTGGTCCTATACCCCAGTATGGGACTATATGGGTCTTTTTTCAAAAATTTCACCGATTCGCTCCGCGACACTTCCTATCATGTTTGTCTTGACGAGACTAAGGAAACAAATGCAAACAACCATACCGCAAATGTCTAGAAGTGGGTTTCCCAGTGGGACAAACATATGAGCTGTATGGTACTTTTTCAAAAATTTCACCGATTCGCTCCGCGACACTTCCTATCATGTTCTAAATGACGAGGCTAAGAAAACAAATCCAAACAACTATACCGCAAATGTCGAGAAATAGGTTTCCCAGTGGGACAAACATTGGTCCTATACCCCCAGTATGGGACTATATGGGCTGTATGCTACTTTTCAAAAATTTCACCGTTTCGCTCCGCGACACTTCCTATCATGTTTGTCTTGACGAGACTAAGAAAACGAGACCCCACAACCTATACCGCAAATGTATAGAAGTAGGTTTCGCAGGATGGTCCTATACCCCCCATACCCCATATAGGCATTTTCCGTAATTTAGGATAAAGTCCGTGTTCCGTATTTTTTCAGGAAAAATTGTACATACACCCACCCTGGAACTAGGGGAAGATAACTCTATTGATAGGCAAGCCCCGTTAAGCCCGGCGACCTATATACCTCCATACCCCATATAGGCATTTTCTCGGATTTTTCGATAAAGTCCGTGTTCCGTTTTTTTTTTTCAGGAAAAATTTTACATGCACCCACCCATGACTGGATGCCCCTTCACGAATGTTTCACATTGATACCTCATATGAACCCTATCGGCCCATTAGGGTCTCCCCTAGATCCGAAAACGCCTATTTCCGTACCCTTTTCCCACAATTCCCTGTCTGCACATGCGCAGAATGGTGACAACGCCCGAGCCACTAGTCCAGTCAGATGCCCCTTCACGAATGCTTCACATGGATACCTCATATGACCCCATTGGACCATTAGGGGCTCCCCTAGCTCCAAAACGTCTATTTTCATACCCTTTGGCCAGCGCGCATGCGCAGAATGCCGATATTTCAACCCCACACCCAGCCCATTAGATGCCCCTTCACGAATGCTTCACTTTGATACCTCATATGACCCCATCGGCCCATTAGTGCCTCCCCTAGATCCCAAAACGGCTATGTCCATACGCTTTGGCCACCGCGCATGCGCAGGATGCCGATATTTCAACCCCACACCCAGCCCATTAGATGCCCCTTCACGAATGCTTCACTTTGATACCTCACTCGACCCAATCGGACCATTTTATCTAGGGACTACTTTTTCTCCGCGGAAGCTTTTTCTCGCGACCGCATCACCGCCAGGACCGCATCACCGCGGAGGAATACATCCCTTTTCCACACAATTCAAGATGGCCGCCAAGCGCACACCGCCTCAAAAATTCAAGATGGCGGCCAAACTCTGGCAGATCGAGTTGTCTCCCTTGCGTCCAGAATGTACAGATGGCGCCACCCTCAAAACCGCCCCGAAATTTTTTACATCCGGGTGAAATATGAGGTTAAATCAGTAGACCCTACTACTGGCCATCTTGATTATTTTACATTTTATGGTAGAGCTTGACCCAAGGATATAGTGTGGTAAGTTTCAGCCCCCTAGCTCAAGGGGCAAGAACAATAATTAGGTGGGGGAGAGGGCCATTTCGGGCCCCCACAGGCCACGACAGGTCCCAAAAAGCCTAGGCCAGATAGGGTTAAAACGGCAGCTATAGCAGCCAAATATTCCCTCGACCAAATATAGAAAATAAACTAGAACTGCGAGCAGTTGTCTGGGCTTCCTCCTGAGCAGCTGCATCATTTAGACAATTACTCAATGCTTTTGAATTTGACTGTAACAGATCGTGTTCTTCCTGACAAAACCCAGAAAAAAATCGCAACAACAGCATCGAAACATGCAATATTCATTGGTCTGCGGCGGCCATTTCGAATTTACGGGTCAGCTTCTCTTATAACACCGTTACCATGCCTTGGACTAAGGATCATGTGTGCCAAGTTTCAGATCATTCGATACATCTGTTCTGGAGAAAACAAAATTCTTCAGAAACTAGGTCAATCCAACGTGGCCGCCACACGGCTCATCCAATCAACGGTATAGGCTTTCAGTGCAATAGATCACGGCCTTCCTGATAGAGAGCAGCACGAATTATCTCTGTAACTTTCAACCTTCAAAATATTAACGGTCAACCCAAACGCTCTGAGGTCAAAAATATAAAAAAATAGTCCTTTCGATTCTGAAAATAATTATATTTTTTTCATAATTTTGTGCAGTCTGGTTTGCGAGATATTGCCGTTTGAAAGGTGAAAATCGCTCTCCTCTCAATTCCAGCTGTGACGTCACGGAGGGGAGCCCGTCTTGTATTCTCTGTGTTAAAGCCGTATACCACAGTCGTAAGTAGCTGCTGATTTCTGGAGATTTTCGGAGTATCGGGGCATCATTTGTTAAATATGCCGCGACGTTGTGTAGTGGGAGGTTGCAGTTTTACTACAGATGACGGTGTTATAGTATTCATTTGTGGCCTAAAGACGAGAAAATCACTGCAAATTGGACGAAATTTGTACGCAACACGAGAGTGTGGAAAGAGGGCTCGAGCCAGTACTCGTATAATTTGCTCGGCACATTTTGACAGAAATTAGACATCATTCGAGGACATCTACAGCGTAGCAGTTGAATTCGGGTACAAACCAAAACTAAAGAGGACAGCTATTCCAACTATCAAACCTAAGAACAATCAGAATGTGACGGCAAAGAAATCGGTCAAGGAGAATCTATCACGGACATCGGCTGAACGAACCTAGCCTGCAAGCGAGGCCGCGGGCAGGGAGACGGCTGTACATGCCCTACTCGCTCTCCCGTGGCATTTGTTGCTTGAGCACCTACAGGTTAGACTGGATGAGTCTCTATTTCATATATACTATTTAATAATAATAAAATGATCTTTCATAAATATATATACGTTTGATAAGTAAATAAATAAAAAACACCAATTGGAGTGAATAAGATAATACTTTAATAATAATAATACCTTCATAATCCCTTGACATTTGAGATTGTGGGAATATCATTTCATTTCAATTTAATTGAGGTAATTTGTCGAAAATTGAGCACTTTTCGCCATGAATGTCCAAAGGTTTTTTATCAAGCTATATAATTCTGAAATTAGTATTTCATGGGGATTATGGGAAAACAAACAAAATTCAAATCGGACGTATATCAGTAGAGTTATCAACAGTTTACTGTCCATACTGCCGAATCCCGGAGTATCCCTTCGAAAGGGCTGCCTCGGTCAGTAACAACAATAACAACACAGATGTGCTCGTTCTTTACATCACAGAATCGTTCTACATTCAATACAGTTTGAAATATATGGACATTTGGTCTTATAGATGACGATAATATGGTTTCCAGTCAAGTTGCATACCAAACTGTATTCAACAAACGACCTCTCCGAATCCTGTCGTCGAGTTCCACGTTGTCAGAGTGGTTGTCACTGTCAGAATCGGAGCCGTACGGCTCAAATTGATAGGGCTGAATTCCGCCGTTGATCTGCAAACAACTGTTAATTTGCCCGTCATCATCCTCCTCTATGTCTATTTCATCTTTTTGGCGAAAAATATTTCCATCTAAGCAGCTGATATCGCTCGTATCGACATCTGAACCGGAGCTCTGACTGCACTCGTTTTCCATGTTATCCGTTGTATTTTCTCAGGCAACTTCCCTGCGTGACGTCATCAACCCAGCTGTGAAAGTGTGAAAAAACCCACTTTGCTCCCATATTACGTGTGTTTCTGATCAGATTAGAATTTTTTCAATATTTTTTTCATACAAAGTGAAGTATGAACTATGATTTTTAAGGATTTTTAGACCAAAAAAAATTCCGTTTGGGTTGACCTTTAAGCCCTTGCAAAATTTGCATTTTTGTTCCAGAAAATGCAAGATGGCGGCAAAACTACTTGACCAAGAAACTTGTGGTTTGCATATTCGTCATTGCCATGTTCAAATGCATCGAGTCGATCACTTTCTCCGTCGAAATTGGTTACTTTGTACATTCACAACAACAACAACAAAACATGCCATATTCATTGGTCCGCGGCGGCCATTTTGAATTTACGGATCAGCTTCTCTTATAACACCGTTACCATGGCTTGGACCAAGGATCATGTATGCCAAGTTTCAAATCATTCGGTCCAACCGTTCTGGAGGAGAAGATTTTTTTTTGGAAATGAGGTCAATCCAATATGGCCGCCGAACCATTCAACCGATCAAACTCTATTTTGAATATGCACTAGATCACAACCAGTGTAATATGTGTGTGAAGTTCGAGCATGATTGGCCTCAGGGTTATTGAGATATAGCATCCACAAAATCACGGAGAAGAATAAGAATAAGAATTGGAACTGCGAGCAGTGCCTACACAGGGCTTAGTGTCCTGGCCTATGCTGGAATGTGACCACCAAACCGTTCAGCTCATGGACAGTATTTTGCATTCAGGGCAACAGACCATAGCCTTTGCAACATATCTTAGCAGCCCAGTAATCTGCACCTTTCAAGGTTCAAGAGAATAAACGATTGCAATATAGATAAGGTTTTCCACAAAATCCGTGTCTCCATATTCCAACAATTTTAATTGGTCGATGGCAGCCGTCTTGTTCCATACAGACGCTTTCTAAATAGAATTTGAGAAACCTCGACTCGTTGGTCCTCTGAACCTCTCAATCCGTTTAGCGGTTTAAGAATAGATGATCTTAGAAGGTTTGGCGTTAAATCCAATATGGCCGCCAAACCGTTCAGCCAATTCAAAATACTTGCTTTCAGTGCAATAGACCATGAACTTCCCGATATATCGCAGTAACCTAGAAATGTGTATCTACCAGGGTTCAAGAGAATAAGCCCTTGCAAAATTGATAAAGTTTTCACAAAATTCAAGATGGCGGCCAAACCACGTGACCTGGGAGCGATGTTTTTGAACATTCGTGATCGCCATGTCATATAGCATATATTTCATAACTTTTCTCGTCAAAATCCATTACTTGAAAATTCGACCATTTTGATTGGTCGATGGCGGCCATGTTTTTTAACGGATGATCTTTTTACCCCTAAGAATGAGAGAACTCAATCCATTGATCATGTGTACCAAGTTTCACACCTATCGGAGCAGCGGTTTCAGAAGAGGAGATCGTTAAAGGTTTTGAGCAAAATCCAATATGGCCACCAAATCGTTCAGTCAATCAAAAATATTTGCTTTCAGTGCAACAGACCATGGCCTTCCCGATATATCACAGTAACCTAGAAATCCCTATCTATCATAGTTCAAGAGAATAAGCCATTGCAAGATTGACAAAGATTTTCACAAAATGCAAGATGGCGGCCAAACCGCATGACCTATGAGCAATATTTTTGCGTATTCGTGATCGCCATGTCATATAACATATATTTCATAACTTTTCCCGACAAAATCCGTTACTTGAAAATCTGACCATTTTGATTGGTCGATGGCGGCCATCTTTTTTAACGGACCATCTTTTTACCCCTAAGAGTGAGAGAGCTCAATCCATTGATCACGTGTACCAAGTTGCACAGCGATCGGCTCAGCGGTTTCAGAGGAGAAGATCGGTGAACGTTTAAGCTTAATCAAAGATGGCCGCCAAGGCATCTGACCAATCAAAATCAACTAAGTGTATGTATTAGATCTCATCCCTCAGAACATATCCTATAAGTTTGGTCTTAATCCACCGCGTCGATCTTGAGATATCTGTGACACAAAATCATGTGGAATAATAAGAATAATCCAAACGATTACAATAGGGGACCTAGGTCCTTCGGACCTGGTCCCCTAATAATCCGAACAATAATAGAAGTCTTCCGATGTCAATAGACATCGGAAGCCTAATAAACCGTATTGAAATAAAGATACCCAAGAGTACATAAGAATACATAACAGCACAAAAAGACGAAAGGGTTGAATCAAATGAGATGAGCAGTTATCTGTTTCGGAAACTGTTCAATCGCAGGAAAATGGAGGCCGGTTGGAACAATCTGAAATAGAACCAGAAGGTGACATTGTCGATTTACTTCGAAAAAGTGTAGCGATATTGTGATGATAATTTTTGGCAACGAGTTCACAGATATAATCCGCAGTATAAAAGTAATATTAAGAGGCTCTTTTAACGAAGCAGATCTTGGATCCAGATTTTGATATGCTGGACATAACCACGAAGCTTTTCGAACTGAACAACAACAAAGCTGGAGGATTTGGTAAGATAACATAGGAATACTTGAATAATGGGAGTTACCGTCTTCAAGCTCGCATTGCAAAGCGTTCGAGCTTGTAACTAAATATCAGTATGTTCCGTACGATTGCAAGAAAGTTGTTATCGTGGCAGTAACTAAAGGCGGAGAGAAACCAAAACCGAGCCCAAACAGATATAAAGCTATAACCGTAATTCCCGCTCTATTTATAAACGTTTCTCGTTGACAGACGCGGGTAAGCAATAGATGTCTTACCAAAATGGTCTACACAGCTTCTACGTGCATGCCTTTCATCCTACAAAAATGCACTTTCGACAACCTAGAGAGGGTTGAGCAAGAGCACGGTCTATTTATAGATAGCGTAAAAGTCTCTGATTTTGTAGGGCAAGACGGCCTATTATCCAAATTGCAAAGTAATGGAGTGAGAGAAAAAATGTAGACTATTCAAATTATCTACACAGATATAGGTAGCTGTGTTTCATGCTGTGGCAATAAATCACGATGGAGTAAAATGAAACGTGGAATAAGACAGGATAGTGCTTTAGCCGTGCAGGATGATTTATTGACGATCTTCTGTAAGATCTGGAGAATATGGGCAACGGGACTGTTCTGCCTCTTCACTGGTGAATGAATAGCAGACAGCTAACCCCTTAACGTATCCAACACAGTCGTATCGCAGAACACCGGAGAATTCTGTTCACACTGTTTATTGCTGAATCTCTGTTAACGTGTAATGTGTGTAGTGGTAAATAGCTGTGAAAGAAACGAAAAAGTGAATTACTGAACAAGAAACGGGAAAAAGTGAATTACTGAACAACTACAACAATATAGACGGTTTGCTATTCATCTACAGAGTATTGGAAATGCTCAGAAGAGTAGTGTCCCTTTGATCAGTAGACTAGCTTTCTTCAGCAAGCCAGCAAGAGTATTGGCCCTTGATTTACAAAACATTCGAGCTGGACTGGTTTCCGTAGATACATTATGAAAATGCGGCCTACAATATGCTAGTTCCTTTGATTAAACTATATGTAAATAACCCGAAAGGTTTGACAGAAAGGGATTGCTAACAATTACCGATGCATGTAAAGTCAGTTTACAGCGACATACGATGATTACGAAACATTACATAACATGGCGTTGTTGTTGGTAAGTTCACGTGTTAGATCATTCATGACTTAGTCTTTCAATATGTACTTAATAAATGAAATAAGTGCGCTGCATAAGCGTAAGAGTTCAATAAATCATACTAACACAGTGGCGGCTGCAGGGTTGACGCGACAATGGCGATTCACTGCAAAGTTCGACTTTGGAGAAGACAGGAACACGCTTTCCTCACAAAACAGTTCTGGTAAGTGCGCCTCCAACACAGAAGAGTTCAAATCTAAAAATAAACTATTTACAACTGGAATGTATAATCCAGTACACTCCCCACCTGATGGTTCTTTGAAGCATCACAATAAACTGTCATATAGAACACTGACACAAGTTAATCGTTTGATATTACAGGCGAACCATTTCGGTCACAGGACGGGTATAGGAAACAGTCTGGTCCCCCTTGACGACGCGTACGACAGCTTTTCTAACTGTGTCATCAGTTCCGGGAATGGTGTTCAAGACGATTCCCATCGGCCACTCGTTGCGGTGAACACTCTTGTCCTTAAGGAGAACGACGTCATCCTTCTTGATGTTCGGCTGGCTATCTTGCCATTTCCGTCTAGGTTGCAAAGTCTGGATGTATTCGTTCCTCCAACGTTTCCAGAAAATGTCCGCAAGAAGCTGAACGCACTTCCAAAGAGATCTGTAGATGTCCCGCTGATCCTGCTGCGAAGGTGTCACACAACGGCTCGACAGAACTGCCAACTTTCTGTGTCAGCAACGTGTTTGGTGTCAGTATAAAAGGTGAGTCCGGGTCGTTGGAAACTGGCACCAGAGGTCTAGCATTTATGATGGCACATACCTCTGCCATGAAGGTGACGAGAACATCGTGAGTCAGATTCTTGGTGTGTACGTCTGCCATCATTGAGTTCAGGATCCGCCTGGTGAAGAGTGCGGAGCGTTAAATATCCACTCAAACCCACGGTTGTGCAGAAATCCGCCCATAGCCTCATCTTCAACGTTGATCGCATCAATGCCGATATCGTCAGTAGCCCCAATGAAATTCGTACCTCGGTCGGATCTGAACTGCTTCACACTGCCTCGGGTAGCTTGAAATCTCCGCAGAGCGTTGATAAATGAAGCAGAGCTCATGTCTTCAACCACTTCTTTATGTACGGCCCTGGTGACCAAACAAGAGAACATGATGGCCCATCGTTTGCTATTTGCGGTCCCTCCTCTAGTGCGGCGTGTGACTATAGTCCAGTGTCCAAAAGTATCCACGCCTACGTAAGTAAATGGCGGAGCTGTAGTCAGGCGTTCAGGTGGCAAATCTGCCATCTTCTGATGAGATGTGGTGGCTCGGAGCTTTCTACACTTGACACACTGATGATATAATGACGATATCAGTCGCTTGCAGCCAATGATCCAGAAACCAGCTGCCCGTACGGCCCCCTCGGTGAAATGTCGACCTTGGTGAAGCACAGCCTGGTGGTAGTGACGAACCAGCAGCATGGCAATATGCTGCTTTCCTGGTATGATGATGGGATTTTTCCCTTCCACTGGAATACTGGCTCGGTTGAGGCGTCCTCCTACCCTGAGTATCCCGTCTT
>JAVTVY010027601.1:0-10720 GCA_036873755.1 Hanleya hanleyi
AGACGTGCGATTTGGGTTCAGTCGTACACCAACACCTAAGTCCGCTATCGATGAGGTCCACTCGTTTGGGATACAACAATAGGGTGCAGCCAGGTGTAAGCCTCCGGGTAGCCACAGTCCCTTCTTTCACCTCGGGGTGTAGTAAGTCATCCACCTCGGGGAGTACATCTTTCAGTGCCATCCATAAGGGTGGACAGAGTGTGATATAGGTACCTCCACTCTGTTCCGACCGGGGAAAAAGGGAATCCTCTCCAGCAGTGCGTATGTGCACACCGACTTCCACGTGCATGAAATCCCTTTCGGGGTCTTTTCCCTGTAACAATCGTGTCAATAGAGTCCAGCCTGATAGCGATAACAAAATTTCCACCTTCTGTGGTGCGTCTTGGACCAGCTCCAGGTGATGGTCATTGACGATGAGGTAGACGTCGGACGTCAGTTGGAATAACGCAAGCTCTGTTCCGCTCGCTGCCATGGTGGGGAATAAAACGCAAACGGTGAGAGAGGTGGATTTATAGTGTACCTGTTGGGTAGGGTTTTATACACCGTGCGTGGCACTTGTTATACTCGCTTGCGCCATAAGGTCAATAAGGTTAGAAATACGCTTTTTTCTACTACGCCCTGTGACCCTTCGTGAATGGGCGTAACCTGTGAACATCATAGGAATGCATGTACTAACCTGTCTGTGGGGTTTTTCCACAATGTCGTTCACCTTCGTGTCTATTCGGGTATCACGGAGGTGACCGAAGATGTCACGGCTCGGCCCTCGACTTGGGGTAGTGTGTGCTAAAAATAGATCACCAGCTAGCGTGCCATAAAAGGGAAGCGGCCTTGCCGTTTCATCAGACACTCTGTCAACCACCAAGATGTTCACTTGCACAACTTGCCAGAAGCAGTTTACTCGTCTAGATAATTTACGACGCCACGAGGCGTCCACCCACAACGATGCACGGTATACTTGTATAATCTGCGCACGGTCATTTAATCGGGAGGATCGTTTACTGCGCCACGAACGCTCATTCCACGAGGGCGCGACGGAACAATGCAAGGATTGTGGTCAACTCTTCAAACGACGCAGTCAGTTAAGACGGCATCAGCGTTTGATTCATGTCCCGTCTCTACGGTTTTGGCGACAACTTCCTACTGAAGAGGAGCCACGGAAGGTCAGACCCAGTGAAGATAAGCCCGGGGAGACGAACGCCACTGGTGATGCGATGACGGAGAGCCCGCCTATACCCACAGTTGGGAAGAGCCTGGATTTCCAGCCGGACCCCATCGTTACGGTTTCGAGTCATACGTCATACATCGAACATTTTCTGGACGAGCCCATAAATGTTCCTAGCGATCTCTTACCCGAAGATCATCCAGAGAGTGACATCTCTCGGCGCCATTGGTCCATGACGCGGCACTGTTTCCACCGTCATCGCCCTATTCAAGATATCTACAATTTCCCACTGACCAACCTCACCCGTCTACGCAGCTACGTGGAAACCATCTTCAATGACCAACCTACGGCCTTCACATTAAATGTAGCATTTGGGTACATCTTTTGCCATAAGATGACGGGTGAATTGCGCTATTTCTATTCCAGTGCCATCCACCCAGTGTACGACCAACCGTTTACCATCATTGACCGGAGGTCACTAGAGATAATGCTGGACCAAGTGGAACAATTGGATGTCTTGGGATGGGCCCAACAACAACGACCCAACACCAAGTGGACAGTGAAGAGGGTGACCAATGTTACGTTTTTCCTTACCAAGCTGATCCACCACTGCCATCGGTTGAATGCGTCACTCGTGCACTGATGAATACCATAGCATGCCGTACATACTCTCTATGTCTACATGCTGATCATTGACTTGAGCTCAATAAACACTTGTGCCTAATGTGACGGTGCGTTAAATAATAAAACATGGTGTTATTTCAATTTGTTTTGCTGTGAACATACTAAACATACCCAGGGCGGCTTCCCCAGCCTGGGTATGATGTAACATTGGGGATAATAAACTGTATGAACATTGCTGAACTTGTTGTTATTCACATCACCCCATTGACTTGATAGGCAGGTCCCAATAAGCCCGGGGACCGATATTAGCCCTTTGGCTAGAGGTGATAGGGGTTTTCCCCTAGTTTAGGGGTAAAGTCCGTATTCCGTTTTTTTTTCAGGAAAAATTTTACATGCAACCACCCATGGCTGGATGCCCCTTCACATAGGCTTCACATGGATACCTCATACGCCTCCATCGACCCACTAGGGGCTCCCCTAGATCCCAAAACGTCTATTTCCATACCCTTTGGCCACCGCGCATGCGCAGAATGCCGATATTTCAACCCCACACCCAGCCCATCAGATGCCCCTTCACCTAGGCTTCACATGGATACCTCACTCGGCCCCATCGGTCCATTAGAAACCCCGCTCGATCCCAAAACGTCTATTTTCATACCCTTTGGCCACCGCGCATGCGCAGAATGCCGATATTTCAACCCCACACCCAGCCCATTAGATGCCCCTTCACGAATGTTTCACTTTGATACCTCACTCGACCCCATCGGACCATGCAGCGTATTTCCAGTCTGGGGACTACTTTTTCTCCGCGGAAGCTTTTTCCCGCGACCGCATCACCGCCAGGACCGCATCACCGCCAGGACCGCATCACCGCGGAGGAATAAATCCCCTTTTCCACAAAATTCAAGATGGCGGCCAAGCACACACCTCCTCATTAGTCCGAGTTGTCTCCCTTGCGTCCAGAGTGTACAGATGGCGCTACTAATTTTTTCCTCAAAGCCTCCCCGTGACGTCACTACATCCGGGTGAAATAGGGCTCGAAAAGGGTAGACACTACTACTAAGGGCTTACTGTATTTTTGTTTTATCGTAATCAACACAGGCGCAGCGGAGCAGAAGAGTGGGGTGGGGGTGTTTGTTCTATCTTATCTAGTTCTAACCGTAGCACGTTCTTTATGAATTATCAGTTTCATATGATATTCACATCTCTTCCTCGATAAAAAACGTTAATTGGCCCACAACTTCAAACAGTTCACCTTGGCATTGATGCAACAACTGATCTTTTCTTGCAGGGGTATCTGTGAGTGAGTGAATAGGATTTAGCATCGCTTTCGACAATATTTGTCATAGAAGATCACGACGAACCAACTAAGCACGACCCAGTCAATTTGCGTTCCTGTTGCTTCGAGCAATTAATCTTTGAAGCAACATGGAACCATCCACCCACCATCCACCCTATATAACACTGAGTACAGCACAAGGCACAGACTTGACGTTTACACTGGTTCAATAAAAATAAGTGCAGTTACAGTGCTAGAAACCACATTATCAAGTTCCTGTTGCTTCTCAACAAATGTGTTGAAGCAACAGGAAACGGTGCCCACCTTACCACCACCCGCTGCAGAGGTGTTAGAAGTTGACTTCCAAGATGGTTCCATCTGAATACCAATATTTAGGAAAGATTTTGTATTTGTTTATATTTATTATTATTTTTTTCTTTATTTGAAAGAGTTTTCACCATAAAATCTTCTCTGAAAATGCGCCAAAGCCCGCTTCGATATACTCCTGCTGGAAGTTTGCCATGCCAATTTCGTTCAACACGACCACGAATCGATAACGTGCACACCTTTGGAGACATGCAAATAGTACGGTTTATGAATCTGTTCTTAAGACATGAAAGTAATATAGAAAGCGTCAATTCTGTCGTAATTATGTGCGGCGTTGAGGGAAGAAATGCGGCGTTATGACGTCACTTCCGGTGACGTCACATCCAGGAAAAGGTCATGTGAAGGTCAAGGGTCAAAGGTCACTTCCGGTGGTTCTAGAGAGGAATTCACAGGACTTCCGATATCAATCTGTTCATGCGCAATCGGGGAATAGTACAAAAAAAGAGCCATTGAATGGACATTTTCAATCTCAGTAAACTCAGATATAATATCACGGAATACTATATCTGAATTCAGCCCTATATAAGTTCCGTGCGAGTTGAAACTACTATTGTTAGTTTACTTCCGCCGAAAAGTCTGGCTCTGTTAAGGGTAGAAAATATCAAAAAATTGTGCCGTGCGAAGATGTTGATCTCCTTGAAGTAAACGTCAATCATTGTCAGAGCGAAAAGGTTGGAATGGTCGTGATTGGCTTATTATGGGATCTCGTAGAATATCGGCGAATATTTCGCACGAAGTTTCCATAGCATTACGTCTAGATGGTATTCCCCTGGTTTACCATCTTGGTTTACCTAGATTGAGACATTATGGGATCTAGGTGGGCCAAGTTTTGATAGGATAGGGTGTCATTTTAAAGCATTTGTGAGGGAGCACCCGAGTGAACTGCTGTGCAGTGAAAGTAGGTCTATGGCGCGCATGCGCAGACAGGGAATTGTGAGAAAAGGGCACTTGGATGGACGTTTTAGGGTCGAGATGGGTCAATAGTGGTCCGTATGTGTCGTGTGAAGTGAACGAAAGACAATGACGCGCGTGCGCAGGCAGAGACTTGTGGCGAAAAGAGCATTCTAGGGTCCACATTCTGCCCCACTTGTCAAATCATTTTCCTACAACATGAGTAGTAGGGTAAACACATTTCGAGTTACATTTCCCCCGGATGTAACTATGACGTCACAACTTCCTATGGTGGCGCCATCTGTACATTTGGATGCATGGGGGGCAATGGGGGGCTCGATGATGGTAGATGTGGGATGGGATGGGACAAAATGGCGGCTGATGTGGGATGGGATGGGAAAAAATGGCGGCTGATGTGGGATGGGATGGGACAAAATGGCGGCGTGGGATGGGATGGGACAAAATGGAGGCGTGGAATGGGATGGGACAAAATGGCGGCGTGGAGTAGTAGTAGTATAAGGTGATTACAGACCACATTTTGACGAGTGCGCAGGTGTTTCTGCGCAGATTTGTGGCGGAAGTGTGGCGGGGTTTCCCAGTGGGGGATTCCCCAGTGGGGGTTTCCCAATGACGATCACGTGATCAAGGCATGCCTAGACTTGTTCTGGGTTGTACAGTTCTGCCATACGGAGGATGGGTACTAGTATTTCGCTGACGTCCTAGTAATAAACATAATCTATAGGTGTTGTGGCGGCTGATGTGGGTGGTGGTGGTGGGACCAAAATGGCGGCTTGAGGGAGGTGGAGGTGGTGGTGGGACCAAAATGGCGGCTTGTGGGAGGTGGAGGTGGTGGGACCAAGTTCTGGGTTGTACAATTCTGCCATGCGGAGGATGGGTACTAGTATTTCGCTGACGTCCTAGTAATACACATAATCTATAGGTGTTGTACCATGTGAATAGGATCAGTCTAGCATCTGTACCACCCTAGGGTCGAGTGTTTATTGTCCCGTGTATCTCCGCAAGAAAACAACAAACAAAATGGCGGCTCCAGGATGGTGTGGGGACGCCCTTTCCACATCACGGCATCAGAGCGCCATCTGCACACATTGACGCAAGGGAGACAACTCGTGTGGTCCAAGGATATGGAAATAGCCGTGTTGGAGCTAGGGGAGTTACTACTGGTCCAGTGGGGTCGAGTGATGTATCAATGTGAAGCCTAGGTGAGGGGCATCTGATGGGCTGGGTGTGGGGTTGAACTAGCGTCATTCTGCGCATGCGCGGTGGCCCAAGGGTATGGAAATAGCCGTGTTGGAGCTAAAGGAGTTACTACTGGTCCAGTGGGGTCGAGTGAGGTATCAAAGTGAAGCCTATGTGAGGGGGCATCTGACTGGACTAGTGGGTTTGAAATAGCGTCATTCTACGCATGCGCGGTGGCCCAAGGGTATGGAAATAGCCGTGTTGGGAGCTAGCGAAGCCAATAATGGTCCAATGGGGTCGTATGAGGTATCCATGTGAAGCCTAGGTGAGGGGGCATCTGACTGGACTAGTGGGTTTGAAATAGCGTCATTCTGCGCATGCGCTGTGGCCCAAGGGTATGAAAATAGCCGTTTTGGAGCTAGGGGAGCCACTAATGGACCAATGGGGTCGAGTGAGGTATCAAAGTGAAGCCTATGTGAGGGGGCATCTGGTGGGCTGGGTGTGGGGTTGAATTAGGGTCATTCTGCGCATGCGCGGTGGCCCAAGGGTATGGAAATAGACGTTTTGGAGCTAGGGGAGCCACTAATGGACCAATGGGGTCGAGTGAGGTATCAAAGTGAAGCCTATGTGAGGGGGTATCTGATGGGCTGGGTGTGGGGTTGAATTATGGTCATTCTGCGCATGCGCGGTGGCCCAAGGGTATGGAAATAGCCGTGTTGGGATGTAGGGGAGCCACTAATGGACCAATGGGGTCGAGTGAGGTATCCATGTGAAGCCTAGGTGAAGGGGCATCTGATGGGTTGGGTGTGCGGTAGGAATATCATTCTGCGCATGCGCAGACGCAATGCGGAGCTCTCGTCCAATCAGAAGCGAGTATTTCAAATCCGTCACAGAGCTCTCGTCCAATCAGAAGCGAGTATTTTGACCCGGGGCATTATGGGACATATCCAAGACGGCGGCACGCATGTTCAAGATGGCGGCACATCCGGTGTCGAAAACTGGCCATTTTGTCGGGAAGTGGTCACCTAGTGTCGAAAACTGGACCCTGTATGGGTCCCGCTAGACCCTGTATGGGTCCCGCTGGTCCAATGAGGTCGAGTGAGGTATCAAAGTGAAGCATTCGTGAAGGGGCATCTGATGGGCTGGGTGTGGAGTTGAAATATCGGCATTCTGCGCATGCGCAGTCTGGCCGTAGTATAGAAATAGACGTGTTGGGGTGTAGGTGGGCCCCTAGTGGGTCGATGGAATCGAGTGAGGTATCCATGTGAAGCCTAGGTGAGGGAGTTACACTAGGGTGTCGTATCCATTCTGCTGCGCAGGTCACGTGGGGGGTTGTGACGTCACTTCCGGTTTGGGTGAAAGGGGCGTGACCTTTGGACATGTCTAGACTTGTCTGTGTCTGTCATGTACTGGGGGGTTTTCCCCACAATGGCGTTCACGTGGTTTGGTGGGTCTGCGCAAGTGTGTGTGACGTCACTTCCGGTTTGGGTGAATGCTCAAACACGATCTCCAACTTTCCCGGCCCCGGCCTACCCCGGCCCCCCAGCGCACGCATTATGGGGTAGATATGGACCGCTATGGGTCCGAATGGGTCGTGGAAGGTGTCAAAGTGAAGCTTGTGTGGGGTAGAGTCAGAATGGTGTGTGTTTAAGTGCAACTCGCGTTAATCTGCGCATGCTCAGTTGGTTGTAGTAAGTAAAGTGGCCATTTTGGGGCAGTACATGAAGGTATTTGGGGTCGAGATGGGCTATTCACGGTTCGAATGCGTCCTGGAAGGTGGCATTTTGTAGCTCTCGGGGTATAGACCCCGATTTGAGGGTTGTTCGCGTCATCTGTGACGTCATCGATGACATCATCAGTAGGAGTAGTAGCGAAAGTGAGCCTTTTGGGGTAGTACAGGAAGGTATTTGGTGTAGAGATGGACCATCCGCGTTGCGAATGCGTCATGGGAGGTGTCATGTTGTAGCTCTCGGAGTATAGACCCCGATTTCAGGGATATTTACAGCATCTGTGACGTCATTGGTGACGTCATCAGTACGAGTAGTAGCGAAAGTGGGCATTTTTTAGCAGTGAAGGATGTTATTTGGTGTAGAGATGGACCATCCGTGGTCCAAATGGACCGTGTGAGGTGTCATCTTGTAGCAACGCCCACCAACACCATTCTTAATGCTTCAACGCCCACCAACACCATTCTTAATGCTTCAACGCCCTGGTGAAATAGATCAGAAGCTCTGATATTCCATGGAATTGTCACTAATTCTTCGAAATGCAGTGATGCCCGTCAACGCTCGTCGTTACACCTTAATACTCTAACATAACGCCATGATATAGACCGGAGAGAGAACAACAACAGCAACAACAACAAGGATGACACATGAGAGAACAACAACAACAAGAAGTTTTTTTCATATAGCTTATTCTCCCCAATGTTACATCATACCCACGCTGGGGGAGCCGCGTTGGGTATATTTACAATTCAAGAACATTCTTATCCAATCAGAGGCCACCATTTGCATGTTTCATATTCGTTCCTGTCCGTTAGATGTATTCTTGTCCAATCAGAAGTCTCCATTTCAGAAAGTGCCATCTGAACCGTTTATTCTAATCATCATCGGACAGGCCAGGATACCGTTGAGGCAACATATCCTCAGATAGTTGTTTGCGCATTCTGAGTATCTATCAGTGCATGGGTGAATACTTTCATCCGATGGGGGTGGTGATCAGTTTAACCACGAAGAACGTAACATTGGTCAATATCTGCATTATCCACTTGGTGTTACAATTCAAGAACACTCTTGTCCAATTAGAGGCCACCATTTGCATCTGTCATATTCGTTCCTGTCCGTTAGATGTATTCTTGTCCAAGCAGAAGTCACCATTTCAGAAAGTTCCATCTTCGGCCATGTTCGCTTTGAACCGTTTATTCTAATCATCGTCGGGCAGCCCAGGATACCGTTGAGGCAACATATCCTCAGATACATGTTTGTGCATTCTGAGTATCTATCAGTGCCTGGGTGAATACATTCACCCGATGGGAATATTCCGTAGTTTGGTCACGAAGAACGTAACATTGGTGACCCTCTCCACTGTCCACTTGGTGTTGGGGCGTTGTTGTTGGGCCCATTTCAAGGGATCCACGGTGTCCAGTTTCTCCAGCATCGTCTCTAGCGACACTCGGTTAATGATGGTAAACGGTTGGTCAAATACCCGGATGTTACTGTTCGGGTAAAAATATCGGACTTGGCCTGTCTCTTTATGCCGCAGCACATAACCAAACGCCAGATTTAATTTGAAGGACGTAGCTTGGTCATTGAAGATGGCTTCCATGTAGCTGCGTAGACGAGCGAGGTCGGTCAGTCGGAAATTGTAGATATCTTGAATAGGGCGATGACGGTAGAAACAGTAACGTATCATGGACCAATGGCGCCGATAAATGTCACTCACTGGCTGGGCGTCCTGTAAGAGATCGCTAGGAACATTTATGGGCTCGTCCAGAAAATGTTCGATGTTGTCAGGCGTATGACTCGAAACCGTAACGATGGGGTCCGGCTGGATATCCAGGCCCTCCTGGACCGTGGGTATAGGCAGGCTCTTCGTCATCGCATCACCAGTGGCGTTCGTCTCCCCGGGTTCATCTTCACTGGGTCTGACCTTCCACGGCTCCTCTTTAGTGGAAAGTTGTCGCCCAAACCGTAGAGACGGGGCATGCATCAAACGTTGGTGCTGTCTAAACCGACTGGGTCGTTTGAAGAGTCGACCACAAGCATTACATAGTACCGTCGCACCCGCGTGGAGTACCCTCTCATGACGCAGTAAATGATCCTCCCGATTGAATGACCGTGCGCAGATTATACAAGTATACCGTGCATCGTTGTGGATGGAGGCCTCGTGGCGTCGTAACTTATCTAGACGAGTAAACATCTTCTGGCAAGTTGGGCAAGTGAACATCTTGGTGGTTGACAGATTGTTGTTGGTGGAAACCTTTGCGCGCCGGGGTCAAAGGTCACTTCCGGTCACGTGAACGGAAGCGGAAGTGGCCTCACAGAGGTCATATGCAAATGTCACTTCCGACCTCTGAGCTCCACAGGCTTTGAGCTCCAAGAGCTCCGATCCAAGAAACACACTCGCAAGCACACACATACACGCACAGAGGCATACATACACACACATACACACGCACATGCACGCACACGCACACACACAACCGCCTACACACACACACACACACACACCGGGTGGAACATTTGTAAACATCCGGGCACTTTTACATCCGGGGACTTTTACATCCGAAGAGACACGGAGGTGCCCGAACATGATACCAGCTAGCGTGCTATAAAAGGGAAGCGGCCTGACCTTTTCATCAGACACTCTGTCAACCACCAAGATGTTCACTTGTACTACGTGCTCGAAATCATTCGCTCGTCTGCACGACTTGCGCCGCCATGAGGCTACCAAGCACGAAGGAACCGCCCGGTATAACTGTACGATATGTACAGTGTCGTTTCAGCGCCCGGATCATTTACAGCGCCACACACGTGCACGCCATGAAGTACCCAAGCGTCCATGCGAAGAATGTGGTCGGCTTTTCAAACTGACCAGTCAGTTGCTGCGACACCAACGCACACGACACCCTGTTCCGCAGCCAAGTTTGCAGGTAGAAGAGCCCGTAGGCATCAATATCGAAACAGGGGGAACTCCCACCCATCGCACGAGGGCCGATGATGATGTCGCCCTAATTCAACAGTCAAATTCCGACGACAAGACCTTGGGCCAGATTTTGTACGACGTGGAGGGCAAAGTACACTTCGTGGACGAACCCATAAATGTTCCCAGCGATCTGTCACACGAAAACCATCCAGTGAGTGACATTTATGGGCGCCATTGGCCCATGATCCGGCACTGTTTCTACCGTCATCGCCCTATTCAAGATATCTACAATTTCCGACTGACTGACCTCACCCGTCTACGCAACTACGTGGAATCCATCTTCAATGACCAAGCTACGTCCTTCAAATTAAATCTGGCGTTTGGTTATGTGCTGCAGCATAAGGACACAGACCAAGCCCGATATTTTTACCCGAGCAGTAACATCCGGGTATTTGACCAACCGTTTACCATCATTAACTGGGCGTCGCTAGAGACGATGCT
This sequence comes from Hanleya hanleyi, assembly GCA_036873755.1. NCBI lineage: Eukaryota > Metazoa > Mollusca > Polyplacophora > Lepidopleurida > Hanleyidae > Hanleya > Hanleya hanleyi. Next base: position 10,689 of record JAVTVY010027601.1, read on the forward strand.
GGAGAAACTGGACACCGTGGATCCCTTGGAAT
>JAVTVY010027602.1:0-11477 GCA_036873755.1 Hanleya hanleyi
TAGTCTGTACTGAGAACGTTTATACATGTAATCGGTGATCTTGTCCTGACAATGCTAGTCTGTACTGAGAACGTTTTACCTGAACGCGATGCCCTCGTCCTTTCAATGTTATTTTGTACTGAGAACGCGTAAACCTGGGAATGTGTTGTTACATTCAAATTGCACTGGTACATTATGAGCTAGAGTACATAAGGTTTATAAGGGCATTTTCGACCTTTCAAACCGAAATGACTACGTACCGGCCTCCGGTGATGGATAAGAATGCCCTGGTGATTAGTGCCCCTTTTCATATACTTTTCCATCACAACCAAGGACGAACACTTGTCCCCATTGCGGAGAAATGTGTCCTAGCTGGGTTAGAAGATAGGAGCCGGACACTCGAAGCCACCAGACATTCTAGCCTCCACACCGGAACTGCAATTAACATTAAATTGCCTGGGGCGTATTCAACGTAGGTTTTATCTCTAAGGTCAAAGTCAAAGTTCAGTTGACTTCCGGACATTCAGGCGAAGCGAAACAAGTGTATTTGGAGTCTCATTGATTTCGGCATGGAACTACGTTCAGTCTTCGAAGGCTGATCACCGTACATGTAAATGACCACAACGCCGTAGATGATAAAGTGTTGTTGTAAATTGATAGAGGGTAGCCAAATTGAGGTAAAAAATGTATCAACTAATGCTAAGTTTGCATGAAAACGGAATATATTCATCGCCGTGGATTCTAAGAATAAAGCACATATTGGATAATTGTGGTATGTCAGATACGTGGCACGATCAAAATAGAATATCCTCTAGATGGGTTGTTAATGCCGTGAACCTTAGACAATGTGATCAATACAGACAGGAATGGTCATCTACTATACTTGATAGTACAAAATGTGTTTTATATAGAGTATTTCAAACGAACTTTTGCTTCGAACGATACCTTGGTGAATTGTCTTTATGTAAGAGGTAAATATGACAGGTTTAGATTGTCTAACCATAATTTGCCTATCGAAACCGGTAGATATAAAAATATACCAAGGGAAATGAGGTTATGTCCCATGTGTAATGATGGAAAGGTGCGGGATGAATATCATTTTATAGTTGAATGTAAAGGTCTAGATCATTTAAGGGCAGAACTGATCCCAGAATATTATACCAGATTCAATAATATATACCATGCACTATTTAATGCAAACCGTAAAACAACATATAAGCTATGTACCTTCATTAAGAGGGGCCTAGAGGCCCTCAAAATTGAACAGAGTATCAGGTTAGCCGCCACGGCATTGTTAATTAACAGTGTATGCGCTTATACTTTGTACGAAGTCAGAGCAATAAACTGATTGATTGATTGGAAGTGACCGCCTCACCACCGAGGAATACCACCCGCGGATACTTTCGGTCCCCTGACCGGAACCGAAACTATAGCGGTCCTGACTTCCGACCTCAGCAGGTCAAGTCGCGTCCAAAACCCCTTTCAAAATTACTAATGCAACACAATATAGTCAGACAAAAATTCTGACCCACAGAGTTTGAGCAAAAAATCTAAAATTGATTTGGATATGTTCTACTTGTCATTAAAAGAGGTAAATACTTTTCACCTTGGCAAATATATTATTTTTTTAAGAACCAAACGAATTATTATCGATAGCAACTTTTTTTTATTGTTTATGACGTCCCGCTGTAATTACTGAAAGGGTTTTGAAACCAAATGACAAATTGCTTAATTGACTGAAATTGCAGATGCTTGCCATACGGATTTCGCGGCCCATCAACACAATGATTTATTTATATTTCTTTAACATTTCTTTTTTTCAATTCATATTTTTCTACAAGCACTGTGGTTTAAAACAGTTGAGAGAATATAGAGAAGTAAAAATTTTAAAGGACAGTAAACCCTTGAAGAAGTGTGTTGTAAATGAAAGAGTAGTCTTATCATTGTCCAAAAGTATTTTTATTTATTTTTTCGATTTTTTGCAACCAAAAAGCAGATAAACTGCCCGCAAGTGCCATTTCTCATTATCTTTATTTATATTCTTCGATGTTATAACTTTTTTTCAGTCAAATATACTGCAATACACACTGTAATATGGACTAGACACAGATATGGTAATAAATCTGCATGTCTGAGAGGAACCAACTTTGCTACATGTAATTCACCAATAACGTAGTGGGGCACTCCCAAGTATATATTTGACATTTTTGCTATATTTACCTTTGGCCAGGTTGTAGTTGAAGACCTCCTTGCATACCATCATCATCCCTAGTCATGGTTCCTCTGACAAATCCGACCCATGACAGAAGATGAATTCATCAGGACTAAGATCAGTCGTTTATTAATAGACTTTCTGAACAGCCTTCTTGACTTCATGCTATTTCCGAATATGCCCATGTTTGAAAAATTACAAGTCAGAAATGTGTCCTATTATTTCATCCCCTTTTAACTCAAGTACTCAAGTTGTGCGTCATGGTTTTGATTGGAGAGACATGTCATTTCAGTGAGCACTTAAAAGAGACCGTTCTGCGGCGTGGTCCCACTATAAAATCGACTTGTTTATGAACCCGGCGAAGAACGCTATAACGCCGTCCGTTAATTGGCTGTCAGGCCTAATTTAAACGGTTTGTTCGAGTAATAAACGTACTGCCCAAATCTGAGTGAAGAGGCTGGTTCGGACTGTACGTAGTACACAGACCTGCATTATGGAGAATGGCATACCATGAGCATCCTAAAGAAGTTGCGCACAGACAGGTGGTGGTGAAATAGCAGACAACTATGTTGGTCTAGTTGTATAATCTTGGTTCAATTATGTAATCTATGTACATTGTTTTTTATCCATTGCATAAGCAATAATGTTCCATGTTAAACCACGGATCATACAGTGACCCGTGGTTAACCCCACCTGGGGGAGGGGGCACTTTCCGTCCCCCCCTCCCCCCCTGTCATTTTGGGGGCATTTTGAGCCTATTTGCATGACCCCCCCCCCTCCGACTGTTCTTTCATTTACAACATACTTTTTTCAAGGGTTTATTATCGGTTAAAAATGACCAAATACAAGTCGATTATCTATATCAGTCATTCAGTCCATAGAGAGCACCAATAAAGTGTAATAGTTCTCTTTATTCGCCTCGTGGTTGTTCCTTTGTCTTTGTGTCATTCCCTTACATCCAGAGACGTCCAGGAAAAACTATGACTGGTCTGTAGAAATCTGTGCCTGTAGCATAGCATGTGGAGAATGGCCGGCTACATTCTCTTGTGCTTAAAAGTTAAGGTTTCTGTTATAGTTACGATGCGATATAACCCGAGCTAGAGTACATAAGGTTTATAAGAACATTTTCAAACTTTCTAACCGAGATGAATCTGTATCAGCCTCCGTTGCCGGAACTGCAATTAACCTTGAATTGACTGGGGCGTATTCAAGGTCGGGGTTATCTCTAAGGTCAAAGGCAAAGTTGAATTGACCTCCGGATATTACCGAGGATTCCAGAAGATTTAGGCGAGGCGACAACAAGCGTATTTGGAGTCTCATTGACTTCAGCATGGGACTACCTTCTATTTTCGGCGGCTGATCATTGGAATCACAGGAGCGTCGCGTCAGGGGCGGTCTGTTCCTGGGGTGGTTATTTGGGCTTCATTTACAAATCGTTTGAAACTGTACGAGTGAGTGAGGGAGTGAATATGATTTAACGTCGCTTTCAATAATATTTCATTCATATCTCGAAGTTTGGGTCCTATTCCTTCTCACAATTGTACGTTAAGGGCTGGTTCCCATACGGATTTCGCGGTGCTTTTATTAAATTCCACAGTTCATTTCTTTTGTTCAGATAAGATCTTTTCAAGTGCTGCACTTTAGAATAAACTTATTCGTTCTGTTTTGGTCATATTATATGCTGTTAAATAAGTGTTGAGTTGATTGCACTTGTGATCGCGCGGGGAATTCCTTCGTCTTTTGTCTTTCTGCTGCTTCATACACACAAAGTCTTATATATATGGGAGGGGGGCATATATATATGGGGGGCCCACCCCCTTTATATTTTCGTCAACCCTAAGGCCAGTGCTGGAGCTCACCAGACTATATCTTTGGGTTAAGCTCTATAGAAAATGTAAAAAAACCTAAGATGGCTGCCATTATGGCATCACAGTGACGTCATTTTCAAAAAGCCATTTTTGGACGATTTCCGGTAACATTTTTCAATTTTTTGTTTATGTGTTTTTTTTTCGCAAAAACTACATGATAAAATAGAAAATAAGAATTTGATATGAAATAATACAGCTTTAGCCCACTTTTCCTCACAGGAAAGCAGCAGAAAAATGACAAAAAAACATCACTTTGCATTTGAATTTACCCATGATCCTCGGGGGGGGGGAAGGATACAATACAAATAGATTCAAGATGACCCCAATATTTTAAACTACAAAGTCACGGAGATTCAGCTTTCATTTTTTTGTTCTGTTTATTACAGCAAAAAGCAACAGGGGGTGAAGTTCCCCCCGCTTCAGGCCAGGTATGATTAACAATTATAAAGCCTGCAAATTCTTACTACATGTAAGTTAACAATATAATACGTATTACTCTCTAAAATAATTAGATTGAAATTCAATCTATCGGATTGAAATTAGTGACCAATCTATTATCGGATTGAAAATATTCAATCTAATAGATTGAAAATGATAAAATGAATCTTTTTTAGACAGAAAATTTAATCTAATAGATTGAGATTTTCAATCTAATAGATGGAATATTCAATCGAATATAGATTGGTCACTAATTCCAATCAGATAGATTGAATTTTCAATCTAATTATTTTAGAGAGTATAGACAGTGGCGTAAGAAGAGGATTTGACCTGATTTGACCTGTGGGGCGACTTTTCCGCAAACAGAACAAAAATATCCATTTCCCGTGATCTCGAACTTCTCCTCTCCCCTTCTCCCCCACAAACTCCGTCCCTCCTCTCAAAAGCAGAGGGAGGTATATGGTGAGTGTATATGATAATATGCGAGTGGTTTGCTTTGTTTCTAATCTTTGAAGTGTTTCTGCCTGTAGCAAAATCCGGTCACTTGTTCACGAAGCCAATTGAATAAACTGTATGTATCATTCTTAAACTACACATGTCTCGTTTTACACGATCCGATCACACGATCAGAATCCCTTTTCGTATTCTTGTTATGACAAGACTTTCTGGGTCTATCAGAGTTATGAAGATTTCCAGCAGAGAAATACTTTATGATGCGCGGTGGATAACAGAAGATAGAGAGAACTTTCGTAACTTAGAATACGAATAAAGATTCGGATCGTGTGATAAAACAAGTCTTGTGTGTAGTTTAAGAATGATAAATACAGTTTATTCGATAACATATGAATGCGATGAATTCAATCAGGGACCGTATAATTATACCCGTTTGTTATACGGTCCCTGATTCAATATACCGGTAACATATAAATATGAGGAATTCAAAGTGTACTTACATATAACGGCGGCAAGATCAGGCCCACTGGGAATTGTACGTGTTAAAAGGAGGGCGCACGGAACCGAAGTGACTAAAGACTTAGTTCGGCGGGTTACTCATGTTAACCAGCTGTATGATTGTTTAAGTAGCAATGAGAAGCTCGGGCTTCCCACTGGAAGGCAGACACATTTCAGCAGAGTACAATCCAGTTGGGCGTGACGTCAGCCTTTCAATGCTAGTGATAAACGACATTTTGAAGACTGGCACACGGACCTTTGTTGGCCTTACGTTTTCTGTAATTTGTCTGCACCTTTACATTACTTGAATTTAAGTATAGGTATTTGTTGATTTTCTCTTACTTGAATAAAATATTTTAATTGTTTAGTGCCGTCGTTGACTTGTTTCTGGCTCTCCTACATTGCTTGAGTGACCTCATCGCATATAGACGTGATAGATTGGTCCCAGCCAAGATAACTAACTTTTTTTCCTGCCAAAGTTTTCTCAGTGCTTCCCCCATACTTGGCATACCGGTATGCCTTTCAATTCAGCCATTCAGCGGAGGGCCACACTGAACTTAGCATCAAATCCTATTTAGCGGCGAAAATCCAAAATGGCCGCCATTATTTATTGAATCTCACATTTTTCTGATTGAAATCCATTTTCTAACCACAAAGTATGATTTTTTTTCCGATTGTATGTGAATGATTCATGATAACAGATCTGGTCTCTGGTTGAACTTGAACTGACATCTTCTCACGACCCACAACTGAGTCAAGATATATAATATCTTATACAACAGAGAATTTATAACATACCATGATCAGTTACGTTACAGCTGTAGGCAATTTTATCCATCAGTTGTGTAATTACAAGCGTCTAGTCCGTCATTCATAATTCAGCCGTCGTCCATTAAAGAATATCCGCGTCCATAATCCAAAGACCTATTCCATATTCCAGATAACAGTATTAGCACCAAATTCAAAGAGACAATCATAGTATACATAAACATAGGCTAGTTTCCTTTACGAGTGTAAAGCTCGTGGTTTTATCAATAAATTAAATGCATATACTCATGTAAAGTACATTTACAACAGAAAGTATTAAACTATTGTACAGTAACTTACATGAATGCATTCCTTCGGTGTAGCTGGCATATCTCGCTTTTTCATCTCCACTACCCAAGTTCAGTACATCAGGAACCTCCGTTCGCTGCCTTGGCAGTAATATTACACATTCTGATATGCCACGAGCTGATGCAATGGGCCCAAATTCTCCTCTCCTCTTCTCCCCCACAAGCCCCGACCTTTTACCTGACCTAGCTGTTCGCTATATCCATGACAGCTGAGACTAGGAAACAGCTAGGGTAATGTGTCATCCAATTGTCCGGGTTAAAGCATACATCTACTAGGTATCATCTTCAGAAGTCCAGGTAAATCCTAAATCCTGGCAAAGGGTTTACCTGAATGAGTTTGATTGATTGAAATTGTAGTTTAAGGGCCGCTTCCCACACGGATTTCACGGCCCATCCACTCAATGTTTTATTTAAATTTCATGGTACATTGGTTCATTTGATATTTTTACAAGCGCTATATTTTAGAATAAATAAATAACAAGGAGAAAGCAAAGGGAGATATAAATAGAATATACTATTTTCGTCTGTATTCGGTCAGGTTATACTGGCGAATATGTATCCATTGTTCATTTTAATTGTAATTGCGTGGATGATTCCTTTGTCTTTATACCCCTTCGTACACCCAAAGCCGCCCAGAAAAACAAGTGGGAGAACCATGGGCCTCGTCAAGATTTTTCGAGAGTGAGAGGGGGGGGGGGGGTCGTTTCCTACACTTTCTTTAGAGGGCCCAGTACTGTGATGCCCAACACAGGAAAATAACATGCAATTGGGTGCAGAGATCCTTCGCGCCCTACAATACCACTAACGACGCCATTGAGAACCGAACGAATTCTACCAGAAATATGTGCCTGTAACAGTGCTCGGAGTGTGTATCGGGATACAGGATGGCAGACTACATCCTACATCCTACATTGTGTGAAGGATCATATTCTGTATTAAACAACCATCAGAGTTCGTGGCATCTTAGGGGTGACGCTTCTGGTCTTGTGTCGGGTTGAGTATTTCATTTCCGGTCGTTGTCTTTCTGGGTCGTCACTCACGGCGCCCCCTCGGTCGTTTTAAATTGGCATGCCGGTATCCCAAGCTTGGGTTTATGCAATGACTATCGATGCCGATTTTGACCTGACATCAAAGTAGTTATGCCAGCGATGAAATTCAAATCTGTCACATCTCAAACCGCGGAGCGAATTAGCGTAATGAACGAGCTGAGCGTGTTCACTGATTGGTTTTAGAGGAAACCGTTTGATCTATTTATATCCAGAACTACTGCGGGCAGCATAAAACTAACCAACCCAGTGTATCGATCTTAACAGATCGATCGATACACTGGCTCGCGAGGATGACCATGCAGATATAAGTATGTAGGATTTGGGTTAGGGTACGCCTATAGAGCAGATTAGGTGTAGGGCGGGGTAGGTTTAGGAGGTATGGGTTGAGTCGTATGGAGGAGTGGGAGGGGGCAACAATTTGAAACCTACACTTGCCATTTCAGGCAGGACTGTGTATTTTGGTTCATAGTATAGTGGACTTGGCTGGTGAAGATGTTGCTGCATAATGAATCATCTGTGATGTATGTAAGAACTCTGTTCCAACCCCCTCCAAAATTCCAAATGAAATTAAGATAGCTTGACAAACACCAACATACCAGTATACAAAACATGCAGATGCATGAATGTATTGCTCAAATAGTGTCAATAGCATTGTTGAGCCATTGCAGGTAACAACAACGCATGTAGAAAACAAAATACATCTAATGTCAGGATTGACATGATTGACTTAATTTGATACATATTTACCTCCCTTGGTCCTGCATTCTGCATCATTGTCAGAATCTTCTCTTGCCATACGGACCACTAAAATATTTACATTCGCGGCAATGTTAACGTAATTGCATCTCCTCGATTCATTAATTAAGACTAAACTTGCGGGGGGGACGATTTTTTGGGACGGCAATGTTATAAGTCCTATCTTAGAAACATTTAACACGGCCGGTATAGAGTTCAGAGTTTCAGAAAGCGGTGCACAGGCACCAAAATAGTCCCTCTTAGCAACACCATATTAGCTAGGCCTTGAGTTAAAATCAAACTCAAATATCATACTCCAATTATGGAAGGCCAAATGTCCAAATAATCAGAAACTCACAGTTACTGAATCGAAAACCTAAGTTTTCAAGCAGAAAACTTAAGTTATCAAAGAGAAAACCATGGTTTTCGAATCGAAAACTTAAGTTTACGGTCGAAAACCTAGGTTATCTACCACATAACCCCGAATTTCTCTTTTCCTAACCTCGAGTTTCTATTTCTCAACACCGAAAATCACAGTTGTCACTAGAAAACTTAAGTTATCAAACCGAAAACCTAGGTTTTCGAATTGATAACTTAAGTTTACGGTCGAAAACCTAGGTTATCCAGCAGACAACCCCGAGTTTCTCTTTCAATTTCGAGCTTCTCTTTTATTTTTGGACATTCGTGTAGAAAACTTAAGTTATCAATTGATAACTTAGGTTTTCGAATTTGCGATTGTCGTAAAGTGAAACTCGACTCACTAACTTCGAGTTTCGACATCCGTACCGGATGGGTTCGCGCCCTTTCCCACGTGCTGACTGATTAAAACGTCAGACAGAACCACAAAATCAACATGTATTCACCAAAAGGATAACTGAGATTATTTATTCAATGTAGACTATCCTGTATGACCGAGCCTAGTTTATACAAGCATTATCAGACTGGGCATTGATACTCAGAACTAGTCCTTTAATCAGTTTAATAGCTATATATATATGCTGCAGACTGAATTGGGGATTCTATGATGGCCGAGAAGGGACATCGCTGTATTGTGTTATGAATCGGTGCGCGAAGCGCGAAGTCACGATGCGAAGTCGCGAAGTCACGATGCGAAGCGCGAAGTCACGAGGCGAAGTCGCGAAGCCACGATGCGAAATCAAAACAGCGATGCGCGAAGCGCGAAGTCACGATGCGAAGCGCAAAGTCACGATGCGAAGTCGCGAAATCACGATGCGAAATCAAAACAGCGATGCGTGAAGCGCGAAGTCAAGATGCGAAGTCACGATGCGAAGCGCGAAGTCACGATGCGAAGTCGCGAAGTCACGATGCGAAATCAAAACAGCGAGGCGCGAAGCGCGAAGTCACGATGCGAAATCAAAACAGCGAGGCGCGAAGCCACGGTGCGAAATCAAAACAGCGAGGCGCGAAGTCACGATGCGAAATCAAAACAGCGAGGCGCGAAGCGCGAAGTCACGATGCGAAATCAAAACAGCGAGGCGCGAAGCGCGAAGTCACGATGCGAAATCAAAACAGCGAGGCGCGAAGCGGTGCGAAATCAAAACAGCGAGGCGCGAAGTCACGATGCGAAATCAAAACAGCGAGGCGCGAAGCGCGAAGTCACGATGCGAAATCAAAACAGCGAGGCGCGAAGCGCGAAGTCACGATGCGAAATCAAAACATCAGCATTGCGCATGATCCTATCAAAACGAGGCCGGTTTGTAGCCCTGATTCCTAATATACATTGTAGGGGCAATTGAAGATTATTGCTGGTTGTTGTTATCACAGCAACGGAGGAAGTAAAATTATTCTGATGTGTATCTTTTCTTTGCATTACTGATGTTTTATAGAAATTCACAAATGGTATTTGAATATATTTTCAGATCTGGTGTTTCGGGAATGATTAAAACCAACCCGAATAATTGATAATCTATACTGAAGCGCTCAAAGCTTGCTTAAGACTCTATGTCAGCCTGGTGACTGTTCAGGTTGACATTTTTATTCCAATCTTGCCAAATTTCCAGTTAGCCTGGTGTGTGAATGGGCCATACCATCTAGGAATAGTTGAGAATTATTGCTTACCAGATAAATTGGTCTTTATATATAGTGTATATAGTGTAATTTTCCATGCTTGGCAAACACGGGCTCTTGCTTTAAAATATGGCCACGTATGAGTATTATAGTGAGCTATATGATAATTTAGTGATTCTAAAAAAAATAGAAATTTTAAAATTGGAAAAAATTAAAATTTTAAAATTAAAAAAGCAAATCAAATTAAAAATTAAACGAGAGATCCTGAAGGATCTTGGCGCCCACCATTGTCCGATAATTGTAAGCTAATGACTAGAGGATCTTTTTGTCCATTTTTACTAAGTACAAACGATTGATTTGTAATTTTGTTTACAGAATTTCGAATCTGAGCGAAAAGGATCGGAAAAGGTCACTGAAATACACCAAGATATAATCTAAGTTTCAGGAGTTTCAAGATTTCTAGTAACTGTACTTATGTCGGTTGTTATAATACAAGAGAAATGAGCAAAGTTAGTCTGAAAGTGAATGTACATGTACGGAGGATTCTTCGCCTTTGTTTCGTAGTATTTTTTAAAATATTTTTTTGCACGTGTCATCATTGGGTACTGGAAGTGAAGAAGACCAATCTCTTTGACACTTTGGCATGAGCTATGAAACATACTTAAGATTTTATAATTAAGAACGAGTGCTAATTCTGTTCTGTTTATACGGCTATTTTGAGATATCTCTTTTAAGATACCATGCCTGAAAATAGTAAGATGGTACACTACTTAATACTGAAGGGATCCGGTCTGCGCAGTAATGTTGAAACTTTGAAAGTGCCTGAATCCTGATTATCTCCCTTGGATCGAAACATGCAGTACTCTACAGTTGTCGAGTTGTGACGTTGAGTGACGTCCCTTCATGTAGCCGACCCGCCGGCAAACAAAAGGGTGGAGCAGTTCACTTGCTGAGAAATCGCGATAACAAGGTTTCACGGGGAAATCCAAGATGGCTGCCTGGTGGCCATATTGGATTTTCGAATCGGACCAAAAAAGGTATCTTGCACTACTAGGCCCCATGTGGGACCTGTGTACCAAATTTCAGAAAGATCCACGAAATA